>JAJLTT010000028.1:0-153481 GCA_030568315.1 Myxozyma sirexii
GGACTCGTGAGGGTCTTCGGTTGGTGAAGGCGTTTTTGGAAGGGTAGACTACCATGTGACCTAGCCTTTAACACAACGGGAGCGTGAGCTGGTATAGTTGAGAAAGTCTATGCCACGTACGAGATGAATCTGGCTACTGCCTGGATTGGTTAAGAGACAGGGCTTTATTAGATATTGTGGAAAATACAAGGAACGGAAGAGAGAAAGGACATGCGACGTTGGTTTAATTCCTATATGGAGATTATTGTGGAAGGGTAGTGTGTATATGTTGCTTATTTCGTGGTAATTTCCCGTTTTGTAATTTTTTGAAAGTTACCATCGTTAAAAATACATCATCATCATCATTATATTCAAGAGTATATGTCTGTCTGTCTGCCTGATACATCAGATAGATACAAACGAGTTTTGTATAGTTTGTCATAATCTGCCACTTCATATATACATCTTTCCATGAGTTTACAATCATTCATTCTAGATACTCGTAGACCGTTCTTCAATATTCCAGCTAATTACAGATAATTCCAACTGGACAACCCCTAATTCAACGAGTACGGTCCAGTAGCAAGGAACCTGACAAGTAATGAAGGATCGGGATGAACGATTAGCAATTCCCAGAAATCGCATTCCTTCAGTTGGAACTTCTTCTGGCAGTGTGAAGCCGAGAAACGGTACCGATGATCGAAAGAATTCGCATTTCTTCGCATTTGCTACCAATTGATACTCGCGGAGTTTGTCCAACACCTGCCTTACGTGCTCCTCATGTTCCTCCTTCGTCCGACTATAAATCAGTATGCTTGCTCCGAGACGCTGTGCTCATTGTCGTGGTGTTAATAGACACGAAGTACCTATCAGCCGTCCGAGAGCTACCCCATCGTCAGAATATAATTCGGTGAGAACACCTGACTCCCCTGCCGGCAACTTGCCAGAACATACAATAGTAGTGAAGACCACAAACATAAGGAACAATAATAACGCTACCAATAACTTCATGATCACCACAACCATGCGTCTCTTAGCAGCAACACCACCTCTAGTGCTCGCTACGCACGCGGCGTCTGGTCCGTCATCATTCTTGCTACCTTCCGAATCGTATCCAAAACAAAGTGCAATTAAAGACTTGTTTTCGATCTTACTATTATGATTTGTACCTCTAACTGCTTTTGTAATATAGAAAATACTCAAAGGTGTTAGGAAACTGTCCGGTCTGTTGCTACTGAACCTTACTCGTTGAAATTATCTGTAATTAGTTGGAAATTGAAGAATGGTCTACGAGCGTCTAGAATTAATGAGTGGAAACTTATGGAAGACTTATATGTAAAGTGACAAATTATGGCAAACTATATGAAGACTTGTTTGTATCCATTGGATGAGGAAGACAGACTTGAATATATTTTTCGCTTACCTTGAATCTCGTGACTTCTTAATCAGAATCTCTCGGCAATTATCCTGGATTGATCCGTAACACTTGATTTTTAACATCAGGTCGGCTATGATCCCTCCGTGCATGTATGACTAATACTTGACTAATATAATAATTTTGATATGCTAAATGAATCTCTCCATATAATTATTTAATCTGTTATTAGTACGTAATATAGCTGCTAAATGCTTTTTATGTTGATCTAGGCAACGAAAATTAACTTAAACACTTAAAAGTTCGGAAGGTATTGAGCTGTTTTTGGGTGATTACGTCAAGGGCGTCGGTTGCGCTTAGTAACGGCTAAACGCGCTTATAGATGTAGCAACATCCGTCTTTTATAGGTTCTCTTCGCGCTTAGTCGCCCTACTGATTTTATACTCTGATTGTCTAGCGGTTTGCCTGTGATTACTTCTTGTTGGTCTCACTTGCTTGTCGTGCAATGGCGAAGATCAACGGAGTGGATCGATTAGCAACAGACGGGGCAGACATTGACCCTGAAGCTTTATGGAAGCAGTCTCCTGTCTTCATTGGAACTACCAAATTTGAGAAGCTAGAGGGTATCAATAATATCTTGGTTACTGGTGGTGCTGGATTTATGTATGTATAACGGGTATGTTAGTTAGCTGAATGCATTTACCGACACGATTCAATATAGTGCTTCGTGGGTCGTGCGACATCTTGTCCTACAATATCCTCATTATCATGTTACATGTTTCGATAATCTCGACTATTGCGCCTCTAAAAATAATTTAGGGAGTGTTGAAGGGAAACCTAATTACAGCTTTGTCGAGGGAGACATCACGAATGCTGTTCAAGTTTCTACTGCGCTGAAAGAGCACAAAATCGACACGATCTTACATCTTGCTGCTCTGAGCCATGTCGACCGCTCATTCGGTGGTGACTCATATGAGTTCACACAAGTTAATGCATACGGAACGCATGTATTACTAGAGTCATGTAAAGCTTATGGAGATATTCGTCGATTTATTCATGTGTCGACCGACGAAGTGTACGGCGAGGTTCGCGTCTCAGACGATGATTTACTGGAATCGGCAATCCTAGCGCCTACCAATCCATATTCGGCATCTAAAGCAGCTGCTGATATGCTGGTTAACGCTTACTATAGAAGTTACAAATTTCCGGCTATAATCGTTCGTTGTAATAACGTGTATGGTCCGCACCAATTTCCTGAGAAAATCATTCCAAAATTCATTTGTCTTCTGCAAAGCAACCGCAAGTGCCTTCTTCACGGTGACGGGTCTAACACAAGACGCTATCTCTATGCTGGTGACGCCGTTGATGCGTTGGATACTATTCTTCATAGAGGAATCGTTGGTCAAATTTTCAACATTGGTACTACAGATGAAATATCAAATTTAGGACTTTGCCAACAACTGATCAGAGCTTTTGGCTATCGAGATTCCGACTACAGTGCTCATATAGAACATACTGACGATCGTCCCTTCAATGATAGACGCTACGCAATTGATGCTACCAGATTGAAGTCATTGGGCTGGTCTCAGAAAACTGATTTCAATGACGGCATCGCAATAACTGTAGACTGGTATAGGAAGTGTGGGCTTTCATGGTGGGGAGACCTTTCAGAAATTCTGGTTGCTTTTCCTGTTGGACCATTGCATGAGGTACGAAATGCCAGTGAAAGCTGACAGGTTTTTGGATATAACATTAGAATTTATAAATTGTATGATTGGCTTCAATTTCAGTCAAAATGTACAGAATTATCATTATATATTACTACTATCAAAAAAAGATAGTTTGAAAGACCCAAGAAAAACCCGGTGAGCTTTGTGAATCGATATATACAACATTTACAAAATCGACTTATCATTCAATCTGATTCGCAATCGACGTCATTTTTCCCTTTTGAAACCAATCGGCAATTTGGAAAGCCACATCCAATGCTATAAACATGTTAAAAAAGTTCTTACTTGCATAGAATTTGAGGACTTACATTGACTTTCGCTTAATCTAGGATCGCAGACTGTGTCGTAACGGATTTCAAGGTCTTCGTGTGTCAACATTTCAGAGCCACCTGTGCATGTTAGAAGTCTGGCCAGAATCAGATATTCGTAATTAAGAGCTTACCGATGCACTCAGTCACGGCATCGCCTGTCAATTCAAGATGGATACCATGAAGTTGAGAGCCCGCATCTTTATGGACTTGCAAAGAAGATGCAACTTCTGACATGATATCTTCAAAATCTCTTGTTTTGAGTCCAGAAGCCTCAGAAGTCTTTGTGTTCCCATGGCAAGGGTCACACATCCTATTATTATACGTTACTGTTAATCCGCATCTCTATCAAGGCTATGGTTAACTTACCAGACAACTTTGTGCTTAGTCTGGTTCACTGCTTCGATATGGGCAGGCAGCAATTCTTCAACCTTTCCGGCACCATATCGCGAAATGAGCGTGACTTTCCCCACTATAAAATCCGGATCGAGAATATCGAGCGCATCGACTAATTCTTTAGGCGTCATAGACGGCCCCACCTTCATACCAATAGGATTTTTAATACCCCTGAAATATTCGACATGTGCACCGTCTAATTGCCTTGTTCGGTCTCCGATCCACAAAAAGTGCGCAGATGTATTGTACCATTTATTTTCAGAATCTCTTGGGTCGCGTAATTTACGCGTGAGGCTTTGTTCGTATTCTAGTAAAAGACCTTCATGCGAGGTGAAAAGGTCAATAGAATTAAGAGAAGAAGACTCAGCGCCAACAGTTTTCATAAACGAGAGGCCCTCGGTAATTGACTTTACCAGAGAGGCATAACGCTCTTTCACGGTAGTTGACTGTACGTGCGAAAGAGACCAATCGAATGGTCTATGAAGATCAGCAAAACCGGATGACAGGCATGATCTGATGTAATTTAAAGTGGCGGCAGAATGAAAATAGGCACTGGGCACATGTTAGAAAGACTATAAACGGTGTGCGATATATGTGAATTATTACCTGACTAGTCGTGATGGATCAGGAGTACGCTCAGAAGGATCAAACCCATTAATGTTATCGCCTCTATATCAAAGTTAAAATTGACACTCTCTGAATCTCAGTAATACTTGTCTTACCTGAAAGACGGAATAGTTCTACCATCAACTTCTTCAGTGAGCTTTGATCGAGGTCTATCCAGCTTTCGTCAGTAACATTCCTTTGCAGATACGAATATCTGAACGCACTTAGCAAATTGGCCAGCAATACGAGCAATTCTGACAAGCGGAAGCTTTGCGCCTAAGAGGAGATCAGATCAATAACTTTGAAGACAGTAAATCGATATGGCAACCTACCCCAGATCAAAACCAAAGACATTTGAAGGAGAATCTTCATTTTAGATTCAATACGATCCTGAATATACAGCTATTAGCACTGCAGTAAAAGCTAAGTTAAAAGTATCAAGGGAATTACCTGAGAGCAATAGTCGAAGAGCTCGGCGCAGTCTCCGCCTTGAAGCACAAACGCCTTGCCCAAAGCAGCATCTCTAAGTAGATCCTGTAATTTATTGATCTAGACAAGTATTAGAATTCTGCAAAGACAGTATTTGACGTAAGGTATCTGAGCGTACCTCGTACGGGCTAACAAGAGGTGGAAGAGCTTCCAGCTTTTCCAAAGCCTATCGAAATCAACAGTTAACCATTCGTATCCCAGCGAAACAGAAACATCTGCAAAATACCCTCTCGACTGCCTGTTCGTTATCGTAAACAACATCCTGCACAATAGGCTTCGAATGCCACGTAGTCGGATTCCATTCGTCTCCAATTTTTGTGGCTACAGGCTCGTCATCCTTGCGCACTTCATCCTGTGCTATTGAGTTCGACCTGAGCTTCGCTGCTCGGATGGCACCTTCACTCGGGACCAGTTTTTGTGGGTCAACCTTGACAAATACTGGCGACTTCGAAAGACTCTGTATCGGGTTGGTGTCCGCCATATCAGCCAATCAGAAATGAACTTCTGTGTTTAATGGGCGTGTTGCTGCTACTAAAATAGTTCAGGCTCGAGAGGTGTATTTGGGTTAAATAAAATTCATGATGCATTGAGTCAGAGTTCATCCACCACGTGCAGCCCGCGTTATGCACCTACTAATTTATAGAGACCCAGTTCGGGTAAGTCATTGTTCATTCTTTACGACTTAATATCGAATCAATGGGTAATATGAACACATAAATTATCAATTTTCGGATGTACGCATTCGTAAGTGCTCAATAGGCGCATCAGTCAGAACAGAAGCTCCTCTCTGGCTACGAGCGAATATCAACATGAAAGGAAAGGAATTTTTGTACTCAGAGTCTCAATATTTGAATGAATATTTTTGATGACAGCAGTCCCACTATCCGGCATATCTATTACAGTTTCGCCAACTTATTAAATGATCTATTTGGCAACAGCCGACAACGCCTCTAAAACCTCCAACTCAATCTTAGCCTCGACCTGGTCAATCTCGCTTCCGGATGTCGAGTTCTTCTGTGCCTCAGCTAATTGGGCGCGGATAGCCTAAATGCCCGGTTAGAGACACGATGCAAACATTAATTGTTTCAATGATATATAACTTACCTCAGGGCTGAAGTCCTCAAGAGGGTAGGCCTCGACGGCGTTGATGCTCAACAAGGAACCAGGCTGAACGGTAGCGAAGCCTCCCGAAACTGAATTGAAAAGGATCAGATAAGCAAGTCACTAAAAAGACCGAAATCTAATAATCATACCGAAGAATTGCTTGGTAACACCACCATCCTCAACGATATCGATGACACCGGGTCGGAGCTGCTCGATGGTAGGAACGTGACTAGCAAGGACACCCAAGTCACCAGTGACGGCGGGAATATTAACCTGGACGCTGCGAAATAGTTAGCAATTATGCCGACTATGAAATTATTCAATCTCGTCGTTGTTGCCCTGTTTCCAATTGCAAAGTATTCCTCGGTTCAATATGTAGATGGCCCTAGTCCTTGGCGCAATTGCAAAAAAAAATGCCGTTCATCATCGCAAGCACTCATAGTTGCAATATCCATGATTGGATGCATTACATATTGAAATTGAGGAGCACTGGTCTTGTGTGCGGATATATCGTTTTGATTGAAGAGTTGGAGAAAGACTAGGATCGGACTTACACGTCTGCGCTATTGTAAATAGTCTATATAACTTCAGAGTTAAACCTATGCCCGTTTTCTATGCTTCGATTATTGAATAGATCAGATGCTAACCTGGTGAGGAAGGGTCAAGTTCAAACGAATCTTGTCGGCCGGGACGTCGGCGTAGGTACGGACGGATCCTCTAAGAGACGCAGTAATCGGCTTCGAACGAAGGATGGATCTGGTGGCCAATCTTAAAGCACTCATTTTTGAATAGAACAACTGAAATATGCTGCAAACGGGAAGGGAGTGTTGCAATCGTTGTTGTAGAAAGGAAGGAGCCGCCCGAGTCGGTATTCCGAGAAGCGCCTTGATTGGACGCAGTGTTTACGAGGGTTAGGTCTTGGCTAATGTGCGTGGAACGAGCACCAGATTAGCGCAATTAGGAAACGCTTCACGATATTCTACATATTTTTAACTGCTGTACAGCGTAGATTTATTATTGTATAGTATGACATGATATCGAAAAAGAGAATGCGTTGTAAAGAAAACAGCATATGAGCAAGGGAATATTCAGAACTTCAAGAAGTAGCTTGCGCTTATATCAACAGAAATATTTTACAACCAACTACGCTTTGTTTAATCACAAATGAGATATATGCTTCAAAAAAGGACCCCCTCGTTCATGCAAATTGCTAGAGCGACGTGGTGAGTAAAGAGCAAATCTGTTCTAGTTTGCACCAAAATAGGTGCACAATACAGTAAGAAGCGTGAAAACGCAATCAATTGTGCACCAGAGTGTTGGCAAACGACGGCAATAGCAGAGCTTTTCAATAATAAAAAGCGCACCATATCCTCAGTCTACATAAAAACATATTCCTGTCTGAGAATGCGTAAACAAGCTCAAAAGGAAAGTGTAGAGTAAAAAAGTATTTATTTTCCCTTTGATTAACATACAAGTCTTTTTTTACCATTGACCATAAAACGCGGCCTCGATTAATTGCAAATTCGTTTATTCGGAAGGAATGTCGATCTCGCCGCTGTTAATGCCATCACTATTTCAATGTTAGCAACGTATAAAGATAAAATTTCTCGCTGGTAAAGGAAGACGTACATGATATCGTGGGGGTTCTGGCCGTCGACACGGCATCCAACAGACTGAGCAGTTCCCAACACCTCCTTGACGGTTCCCGACAACTCCTTAGCTAAGCTCTTGTAGCGCATCTTTCTGGCAATCTCGATGATCTCGTCGAGAGCAACGTTACCGCTGTGCTTGACATTCTTGTCTTTCTTACGGTCTCTTGGGGGCTCCTTCAAGGCAGTGATAACAAGCGACGAAGCAGCAGGGACGACTGAGGCAACAGCCTGACGGTTCTGAATGGTGAGCTGGACAGTGACACGAATTCCTTTCTGTATATTGTGTAAGTCTTTATCCCCGATAGTTTTTTTTTTTGAATTTGAGAACTTACGTAGTCCTTAGTGGCCTTAGCAATATCTTCACCGACCTTCTTGGGTGACTATTAAGCCGTATTAGTTTCTCGTTCCATCTAGCTATGAGAATCACGGTAGCATACCAGACCAAGAGGACCAATCTTAGGAGCAAGAGCGGAAGAAGCACCAACCTCACCACCAGTGGCTCTCAGGTAGATGATCTTAACCTCAGTGGGATCGAACTATTTGATGGTCAGCATGATATTCTCATATGTCTGTGTCGCATTCAGTCGATATCTACTCACTTTTGGTGGCATGTTGTATGTTGATGTCTGACCTTCGTAGGGATGCTTCTCTAATCAGACTCGACCAAGGCCTTCAACGCCGGTGTGCCGTCTGGGAGTTCGCTGCGGCGTCACCTGAGCTTGTGTTGTGACTGCTATTTGTTGTTGTAGGGTGCCGCCCTACACCGCTCGGACCCTGACTGCGTTTGGGAATTGAGAAAACTACTGTTTTAGGGTTATTGCTCCAGTCGAGCGAGCTCCAGTCGTCAATCAAGCCCATACAGTAAAAGTCACTCTCAGTTACTAAACCATAATTTCAAAAAAAATACTACTATTACAAGGAGAAATACATTTAGCATACTGAAGCTAGGTCTGCAGACTTCTGCAATTATAGCTACGCGCACCGTACAAATAGCACCACTCTCAGCATAAAATATCAAGCAAAAGCAAAGAAGCAAAGTTCTCCAAACCATGAAAACATAATCTTATAGACGTCTTACTCGGCATAGGCACGAAGATCGAGTGTCAGCGCTCTAGAGCTATTTTCTACCTGTGCCCTGTAAATACCAACGAGAGAATCCGAGCGTTCAAACAAAGCATTCTTCAAACTAATGACAATGAATTGGAACCCAGGACCTGCATGATCATGGATATAGTTTGCAATTTTAGCGACGTTGGCATTATCGAGAGCAGCATCAACCTCATCCAAAACGAAAAAGGGAGACGGCCTATAAGAATGGATTGCAAACAATAGAGCCAATGCTGCCATAGTCTTCTCACCGCCAGAAAGTTGGTCCATGTCTCTGAAACGCTTCATAGGAGGCATCGCATGGTATTTGATTCCATCGAGGTATGGTTCCTAGTATTTGTTAGCACCAGCCACTTCACACTCGTTATCAGTCATATGTATAACTTACATCTTGATCTTCCACCGTAAGATACGCAGTACCACCAAGAGGGAACGATCGACTCTTTGTTAGCTCTTTGTAGATCTTGTCAATCTGGTCGGAAATATGGTTGTACGCCCGGTTGAACAGGTCAAGCCTATAGTCAGATCAGTAATTTTCGCCTCATTCGGTAGTCATACAAAAACGTATATGCACCTCTTCTCTTTAACAGCGTTGAATTTATCTTTCGCCTGCTTGGCTTCCTTCCGAGCTTTCTCAAACTCTTTCTCCGTCTCATCCAAGCGGCCCTCGACCTCCTCGAGCCTCTCGATTGCCTTCATATTCGGAGACATCTTTTCTATCTCCGCATTCAATGATCGAATCTTCTCTTGCAGAGACTCGCCAATTTCGTCACTGTCGTCCTATATTGCAAACGAAGAGGTTAGATTTAATAAACATTTTTACATACAATGTCAAGCATACCTCAGTCAGCTTCTTGTTCAAAGAGCTGAAGTCAACAACAATTCCAAAATCGTTGGTATCTGGAATAGCCTGAGATGCTCCAATAGAGTCATCAACATCCATTCGGCTGTCCATCAACGCTCCCTCTCCAATGGGAATATCGTCCAAGGAGCCTTCAGACAACGGCAGCTCGATTCCCTCCAACTTGCAGTTGCGTAGAGCGCTTGCTCGTAAAGAGTTCTTAGTCTCCAGTTCCTCTTGCTATTAACGAAGGTTAGTTCAGCTAGCATAACGTCTATAAGTAACATATCTGCATTTACCATCGCGTTGACTTTCTTGAAAACCTTATCAATTTCCTTGCTGATCCTTTGAACCTCTGTACGACTATTTGCCACTTCCTCTGCTTTGAGATCTGCAATGTTCTTATACTCACGAGCTTCTTCGCTTATAGCAGAAAGCTCAGTCTGCAGAAGATCTATTTCCTCGCTAATGGCTGACTTCTCAGCCATAAGCTGGCTCACTAGTTTTGCTTCCTTCTCGAGACTGGCATCAATGTTACGGAGTCGCTCTGTCGTCTCTGCTAGGCGTTCCTGTTCAAATCGGAGCTGGTTGGAAACTCGCGACCGCTGAGACATGAAAATAAGTCGTTTCCTGGAGGCCTCTTGAAGAAGTGTACCTTGGAACTCTTCGTATTGGCGAATGTTCTCGACTCCAATCTTCGAACAGAATGAAGCATAAACGCCATCCTCAATCTCTCTGACCTCCTGCTCTAATTCACTAACTTGCGCATTGATCCGCTCAAAATTGGCGTCAATAGCGGTCAGCTTGGGAATCAAGGCAACAAGCTGTTCCTCAACAAATTTGAGCTCGTCCTGCTTACTCTTGAGGTTACGATGAGTCAGTGCCTAATTATTGTAATTAGCCCTTATCCTCTGAAAACTACATATGTACGACTCACCAGCTCATCTCGCTCGAACCCAAGTCTCTCTTCTAAACCGCTGACGTCGCCAGACAGCGTTTCTTCAATAGAAGGGTTACGCTTATTTTTTGCAAGCTCCGCAAGTTCCGTTAGAAGATTCTCCTTGAGAAGTTGAAGACCTTCGAGATGTCAGTATAACATTCATTGAATCAAATAAATTTAGGAAGTCACCTTTCACGGCTTGGTCCTCCCACTTCTTTCCTGTCGCGTTTCCATTGCGTCCACCCGTCATCAGTCCACCTTTGTGGATAACCGAGCCATCAAGAGTCACAGCTGGTGCAGATTAGTAACAAAATATTAGAAGGAATTGGGAGAACTAACCTTTAGCATCGACACCGCGCTCCCATCGCATATGTTTGGCAACATTCATGTCATCGCAAACAACAGCACTGCCGCAGACATACTCCATAGCACGCTGATTCGAAGGGTCAAAGTCAATCGTATCAATAGCCAATCGCATCTGCTTATGCATACCCTTCAATGCGGAAGAGATTGGCTTTACAACAACCGAGTTGAGAGGAATAAAAGTGCAGACGCCAGCCCGTTGTTCGCGCATGTATGTAATACACTCAGTAGCAGTCTTCTGGGTATCGACGACAATTGCATCAAAGTTGCGACCCAGAACTGTGCTCATAGCCACTTCATACTTTCGTTGCTTGGGTTTGCATAGATCGCAAACCCGGCCGCGCACACCTGGGATGATTCTTTTCAATGAAGCAATTGTTTCCTTCATTCGAAGTTCTCGTTCTGATTCGCGGCGATCAGCGTTCAATTCAATAAGTTCATGCAGACACTTCTGCAGTCGGTCATTGAGTTCTTCCTGCTTTGTAGTCTGCTCTAATCTCTCGCTGATAGTCAGGTTCAGCTGCTGCTTCTTGGATTCCAACTCTTGAATGTCTTGATTCACACGAACAGATATCTAAAACAGGTTAACCAAATCTCCTAAATCTTGTAATAATAAACAACTTACATTGTCCGTTTTAGCAGCAAGTTCGACAATTTCATCTTCTAGTCGTGCCTTCTGCTTTTGAAACTCATCGATTTTCACTCGTAGAGCAGTTCCACTGTCTTCATCGGTTCTTTGCTGTCGCAAAAGATTATCAAGTGTCGCCTTCTTCTTAGCAGCCTGGTTATTAAATGTCTCCTTCAAGCTTGCGTATGTCTTCATGTCTGCTTTGCTTAAAGAAATTCCAAGCTTTTGAGAAGCCGTGCTCTGTTGCTCTTCAAATTCGGCTATTGTATTGTTAATCTTGACGAGCTCGTCCTGCAAATGCTTAACAGTGGCTTCTTGACGAGATACCTCGGCCGCTACTTCAGCCTGACGAGTTCTGTGTCGCTTCTCACTGGCGTTGATCACCTTGATCTTCTCATCAACAGGCACCATGCTCATAGACTTGTCCTCGATAGATTTTTCAAGCTTTCGGGCTGCTCTCTCTTGCTTCTGAAGCTTTCGGGCTGCTTGAGCTTGTTCAGCTATTAGCCGGTTAAGGACTTCCTGCTCATTAGCCATTTCAGCTTTCAGTTTACGAGCCTGGTCTTGGGCAACCTCAATTTGTATGTTGCTGGCGTCGATAGAGCGAGTGTAGTGGTACAGCTGCCATAAAATTTGGGTTTTAACTGCGGAATCCTAGGAGCATTGTAAGTCCTTGAAAATCATAACAAGATTTATAAAAACTTACTCTCTGTTTTATCTTCTTGTCGAGCATCTCCACTTCTACCTTTTGCTCGGTATACTGCTTAATTTCAGCATTGTAAGTGCGCTTCTTGCTAAACGCTAAGTTAGAGGCCTCAGCAGCGAGCTCTTGCTGCTCTTTGAGACTATCATATTCAGCCCTGTATTCCAAGGAACCTGAGATTTGCTCAATTAGACGCGTCAAATCTTTTGGAGATTGTGCAGCAATAGCCTCGACGTCGCCTTGAAAAACAAGGAAGTTTCGCGCTTTGATAAGAATATTTTCTTCTTCTAACGCTCGTGCGTATTGAGATGCCGTGACCGATTTGCCGTTAATACGATATTCGCTGGAGCCTTGGCTTGTGATCCTGAATTGCGTGTTAGGACAGTATCAACAACTTGACGCGTTTCAGCACGCTATACATACGATCGCTTCAGTTTGACCTCCTCACCGTCATCTTTCACGTAGACTGCAGTTACAGATGCTGTCGCTGGATCGTTTTCGCCTTGCGTAGCAAGGTCGTTGTTTGTTGTCATGACTCGGCCGCGATAAACAAGATCTTTGAGTTGCGTACTTCGAAGATGGCTACTCTTGATACCAAGAACAAAAGAGATAGCATCCATCATATTACTTTTTCCAGCTCCATTTGGACCAATAATACTAGTGAAAAAAGACTGGCCAAAGTCGATAGTCTGCGTGGATTTGTACGACTTGAAGTTGCTCACTTCGATACGCGTCAATTGACCCATCTCGGAGGACGTATGTTCGAACCGCCAACAGCAGCTATGATGGTAACTTTAAATAGCTACTAAGCAACAGACTATGGAGTAGCCGGAAAGTGAGGATACACGGCAAAGTAGATGGTAGTAGACGAGACAGTAAGAGGAGGGACCGAAGAGCGACGCGCGCTGGAGTGATGTGCTTCAGACAGACGCGTCGGCATCCGGGTAAGTAAAGCTCGCGCCAAACCCATACCCGTATCATTATATTTCATTTGCGCGTTACTAATTTAATACATGCAGTAGTTATAAAAATGAGCAGACGATCAGTACATGCAATTAAGCTAAGGTTAAGACGAACACAAAGTACCATTTGTTACCATAATTACGCAGCAAGATTTTTAATCGCAGAATATAAAAAAGTCCAAAAACGCCTCCCAATGCAGAAAATAACGAAAGTTCACCGCAATTTCTAGTAGCAGCACGATTCTTAGAAAGCACATACACGTTAACTCTTCCCCTTATTATTTGTACCGGTGCTGCTATTGCTATTGGTGTTGTTGCCGCGCTATTTCGCCTCTTTCTTCTCTTTTTTCTCCTTCTTCAGTGCCTTTTTCTGAGCTCTTTCCTTTTTCTTTGCGGCAGCTAGTTCCTTTCTAGCTTGCTTTTTCGAAAGTTTCGGTTTGTCCTCAGTTGACAAGAGGATTATCTCGTCATCATTTTGATCCGCTGGGGCAGTCGATTTGGTTTCGATAGGTATAGATGTACCATTGTCTGGTTCAGCATTAGCAGACATAGTAGTTTCTCCATTGGGAACTATTTTCTTTTTCAGGCCTTCAAGAAAATCTGTGACTTTTACATCTTCAGCTTCTGTTGGTTGACCGGGCGCCAAAGCCTGCTTCTTCTTTGCCCGCTCTTCGTCATAAGCTTCGTTGCCAGAGAGTGCATGTTTAATAAATCGTCCAGCAGCTGGCTTGTCTAGTTGCATTTGCCCTGATTTGTTTATTAGAACCTCGAAAACTTCCTTTGACATATAATTCAAACACTTACGTCCTGCGAGTACTTCTTCAGCGTTCTTAACTTTTTTCATATAAGTTTGAACCCTTCGAATATCGCTCATAACGGGATGATCTGGTGTAAAAGAGTCGCTAACTTTCAATGCAGCTGGTCTTTTGTCAATACGGATCCAATTATTCCAGAAATTAATAACCTACAAAATATTGATGAATTTAACGCATAGAGCAAGGTCATGCAGGCTTTAGCCTTGTCCATCGGGCTCAAATCGGCGGTGAACGTAGAAAGTCCATCCTTGGTAATATTAGAGATGCTGGACTCTAGAAGATCCATTTCACTATCGAGAGCTTTAAGAAAAGGCTCAATAGATTCTGAAGTGCTCATTTTCACCGCTTTAAGACCATATAACGCTGCCAGGTAAAATAAATATAGACGCTAACCCGGTGGAAAAAAAATATCAAAGTTGCTCGCTGATACAAATTCAAAATTCTTAAACGTACTTGAGGCGCTCTTACCCGGACTTGTGAATCCTAACGTTGGCAACGCGGAGTTGGCCCATTATTCAACACCAACCGACAAGTCTTCCAGCAGATCGTTATTTAAGGATAGAGCCTCTTATCTAGCGCCTCTTATCTAACATACTCTTATTTGTACATTATTTGTACCGTTTAACTTGATTTTGGCACGAATTGCTGAATCAAGGAGTGGCTGCACACATTTAAAACCAACTGAGCAGTCTACACTACCCGCTCACATCTAAACTATACAGTTTTATCTGTCTCGCTACTTTGATCACTATGGCTGATGCTGCTGTCGCTGCGTCGGCAACTGATGTTGAGAATCAGCTGGATATTGTGATTGACGAACCGTATCCGAACGAGTCGTTTTTTAGTGATGATGAGATGGAAATCGATAAAGACAAAGATGTTTCAAAAGAGGTGGAAGACAAGAGGGTGCGTAACCTAGCAATTATTTATATCCCTCTCATCACTAATATTTGTTTTAAGGATAAAACCCCAGAGGCGTACTCGCTTAAGCGCTCAGAAGCAGTCCATTTAAGTGGTGTTGACGAGATGTCAACTGCAGACGTTAAATTATATGCCTCGACTTATTTCCCAGATGAAGCCCCAAAGTTCGAATGGGTTGACGATAGCTCTAGTATGTATGTGTGTATACCGTGCGGTAGGGAGACGCTTACGGTGATACGTAGTTTTGCTAGTGTACAAATCAGATGAGATGGCCAAGCGTGCTTTGGAGGCATTCACATCTGAAGCTGAGTTTTATGACGGAGTTCCCGGCGATGGTGAAGTAAGAAATGCAAAGGTTCACCCAGAGAACGGAAAGTACTCTCTAAAAATCCGGGAAGCGTTGCTCACTGACAAAAAAGAGGTATGATTTGTATTATGAAAAAGCACACTCCGACCACAGCTAATGCATAGATCTACAGAAAGCAGCACGTCTAAAAAGCCGATATTATCTATTTCACGGAGACCCTCGTGAAGAAGAAGAAAGAAGGTTTGTTGAATTGCTGCTATAAATGGAATTCAAAGATTAATAAGAATATAGACGTTCAGAAGATCGCAGATCTGAAAGAAGATCAGGTCGGGATGGAAGATTACCGGATAGAAGGTCACGACGGCGAAGTGCGTCGCCGAGCAAGCCGAGAAGCGGCGATGAAGAGGATTACTCTTCAGGATATCGGGATAGATACCCACCAATTGAGAAAAATTGGGGTCATTCTACATCCACTGATCGCTATGTTCCTAGTGAAAATTATGACAAGTTTGCTCGCAGATTAGATAGATATGCGCCTAGACAGAATGTTGATAGTTACGAGCCGAGTTATGACTCTGGTCGCCTATCGCCTGAGAGACGATCAAGGCGCAGATCTGAATTCGAAGACACCAGGGTTGAAATAAAACGAGAGGACTTGTCACTATCCAGGGTGGTTATACCTACGGACGGCTTTTTTGCAACCCCAGAAGGTCGTCTATCAGGAAATCTCCCTATTGAAACCGATCCTGAAAAGCGACTTGCTAGAGTTGAGAAGGAGAGAATCGAGGAATTCCCAGATAAGGAAGAGCGCACCTTTGCATCTCGATGGGGTGCTGGTAAAGACGCTTCATCTAAGACTTCTGGGGCCGGTGAGTCGTTTGCAAGTCGTCTGGGTGCTAAATCAGAGCCACTGCAGAAGAGTGAGAATGCTTCAGATTTTGCTAGTCGGCTCTCGACTAAAGACAAAGGGCGACGACGTAGGGCGCATCATCTCGATTTTGATTAAGGCCTTCGCTATTTCTTCCCATGTTTTACTGATGTGTCTTACGTCGGTTAATGATTTGGCGCTACTGTATCGTTAGTAATTGTATTATTTGTAGTGTATATTATTGATCATAATCGCTAGCTTTTTGCCTATGATGAAGCTGCTAACAGTCTTTGTCTCGTATGATTAGATAAAAGTAAAACCAACAAATGTCAAAGGGTTTTGGCTGCGACGGAATAAATATAAGCGTGTACATATTAAGCGGATGAGTTGTATAAATTGCCAAATCAAAAGAATAGTAAGGCTGATAGTTAGTCGTCGCACACCGAGTAAACTCAATTCACAAACTTATCGAAAGTGAATATTTGATTATCTGGCGCAGCACTGACCCATTGCTCGACCACCTGCAGTGTCGCATCAGCGAGGAACAAGCAGGAACAAGCGGTTAAGAGTTGGTCAACTATATAATACATATTTATTATTTTTTTGGTGCCTTTTGGTAAAAAGTTTGCTCGAAGATGTGAGTGTGACTGCAAAGTTCTAGCTATTACAGATGTTGCCCGTCTGGCGGCGCCCTATCGGGCTACGCTGGCAAACTACAACTCTATTGATTGATACTAACGATATTTATTAGAGAGAGAAGATGCCGTCTCGAGATAACATCCATGTCATTGTGGCGAGATACCTTCGTGACAATGGCTATGACGCAGTGAGTAAACCGAGCAAGTGTGGTTTTTCGGCTCTACATGCTAATTGCTACAGACTCTTGAAGCATTCAAGGGAGAACTAGGTATTGAAGATGACATGATTCCATCTGACCATTCTATGACACTGGAGAGGTATATAAACTGTTTATTACATGTGCATGTACTCAATTGCTAACCCAACCGTGCCAGTATCATCGAGCAGAAGCGTCTCTATGACCTTGCTATGGGAATTCAAGAAATGGAAATTAAACCTGAGGAGAAAGATGCCTGGACTGTACCTGCTCCATATTTCAAGTCATTACTGCCTCAGCAATTGGCAAATATTTTATTTGTTGCGGTAGCTAATCTGTCTATGCCCGTTTCCATCGATGACCCGGAGGCCGGTAACTCGGTTCGGCCATGCATTTTAGTCACAGAGGCTGACCGCTCACTTCGAATATTCGATTTCTATACTTTCGATCTATTGAAGATGTACACGCATTTACACTCCTCACCCATCTTGACGCTCGAAGTATTGGACGAATCTAATATTATGACTGGCGGAATGGACGGCAGACTTGTAATTTCAACCCCGAGCACAGGCGACGTCACGGTCGAGCTGAAAGACCATTTCAAATATTTAGTCAAGATTGCTATTTCAAAGGATCACAAGTACGTGGCCACAGCCGGCTATGATAAAAAAGTGCACGAATATACTTTGGAGAAGCCGGAAGAGGGACCAATGGTGCTTACGAAGGTAGGCACATTGACTTTCCCTACCAACCCTGAAGCTCTTTTATTCGTCTACCTTGACGGCGAAGACAGTCCGGAGTCTACAAAGTTGGTAGTCTCAAGACGCGACTCCACGTTTTTGTACTACTACAAACTCCAACCCACACTCATCGAATACGCCCGTCACAATTTGAACCCAGAAAGTAACTCATGGGTGTCTTTCTGTGCTACGGATTTGGTGCTTGATCCCACGCAGAAGAAGTTCTTGGGAGTGGCTACGTCGAGTGTGCCACACATGCGATTTATGATGCTGGAATCTGGAAATGATGCGATATTGAAAAATACATTCACTCGCGCCCCGCAGGACGCCTACTCCACTGGTAGAATCACATGGAGGCCTCACGGATCCGTAAGGGACCACTTGAAATTTTTTTGGTCAACTAATACTGACTTGTGTGTAGGGCATTTGGTGCAATGGTGACGACGGTTTGATTAGAGGCGTTGAAGTTTCTACCGGGGCTGTGGTTGCCGAATTGAGACACCACGAAGGAAAGGTCAAAGCAATCTACACTGGGATTGTTGACGGAAAGGAGGTGGTTGTCACTGGTGAGTTCATAGAAACATGATCAGTGGGAAAATTCATGTGCTAACTTGCTATTTTAGGTGGATTTGACAAGACGATTGCTGTGTGGGAAGTCGAGCAAAGATAGATCGGTTTCTGAATGCGTTCTGATAGATATAAAAAGGGCAGGGTATCAAATAGTGTTTTGTACCATATTTGCGTGATGTTAAATGAGATTTAATTATATGCACGATTGGACTCTTAATTTGACATTGCCAATTCATAAGTTATCCGCAAAGTACATCTACAAATTGTCTATTTCAACAGAACGGTCTTTCTGCGCCACGTTCTTATGGTGCGGAAAAGAAGCAAGATCAATAGTTCCACCTCTGCGCACGATAAAGTTAGCAAGAACCAAAACGGTAAAAACATCCATCAACTTACGGTCTCTAAACATGAAAAGCAATCCCTGAACCAAAACTCCCTTTGAAATCTGAGGCCCAATACCCTTGAACAAACCTCTCATTCCCTCATTCTTGAAAAGGTACAACAAGGCATCAACAAAAGAATTGAAGCGTTTCTCGCCAGGCTTGGGTTTGGATTGAGTCATGACTTTGGCAACAATCATTGGCTGTGTCGCCACGGTAGCCATAGACTTTGACAGTGCACCAAGAACTAGATACATTCAAATTAGTAAACGTGAATAATGAATTATAAAAAACATGATCACATACAAAACGAATCATAAGCGGTCAAATTAGCTTTGTGGGCAAAGAAAATATTCCTGAATCGCTGATACATGCCATACGTTATGGCTGGGTTTATCACAAGAACCAATGATGCCTTCAATCCTCGCCACATGCCACTCGGGCCATCTTCAGAAATGATGTCTTTTCCGGTTTGAATAAAATCCGCAGCTTTTTCTTCGGTCTGCTGGCGAGTAGTCACAACGCTGACGGGGATTGTAAAAATCTGAGCAAGCGCACCGGCAACTGCACCAAGGATGAGTTCCATAGCGGTGGAAATAGTGGGAGATTTCTTTTGATAAGCAGATCTAATAAATCCATACCAACTTGAACAGGTTAGTTTGAAGGTTCAAACTTAAGAGATCTCAAAGACGTACTAGAAATAGGCAAAGTTGGTAGACGCAACACCGAGAAGCGATCCTGGTAAACCGGTATATAGTGCGGGAACGCCTCCTTTCTTGTATATTTTTCGCAAGGCATCTGTAGTACTGAGATAATAGTCGTCGCTTGAGCTAATGAAGAGTCAGCCCACAAATCACATGAAGATCGCTAGTACAGTCTACACACGCTTCCCCCTTCTCTAAGGCACCTTGATCGGACGGCGGACTCCTTTTCTTTTGTACTTGTAGCTTCGTTTTAGCACTAAAGAGCGTTAATAAGTACGCAGCAGTTGTAAGGGTCAGAATGGCCGACATACATGTCCAATGGATACACGATCGAGTTTGCCAATACAGCACCGGCTGCCCCGGATAATGCGTAGCCCCATGGCGGAAGGACCTCTTTCGAAGCGACCGGCATTGATATCAGTATTTTAGAAGAACTGAGGGAAAGCAGAGAGGGAAAAAATGGTATGGACGGAAATCAAGGAGAGCGCGATATAAGAGGAATATAATTCAAATACCGATAAAGGCAAGGGCGTGCGCTGATTTGGGAGGTCTTTGATTGCAAGATGACGTGTATGCCGCAGATATTTGTTTCCGCAGCAACTATCGCCCGCTCCCGCAGACAAAGCAAGCTAAAGCGCTAAAATATGCCTGATAGCAATATAGAACCAGCTACAGAAATATCACACAACCACACAGCACTTGCTCGCTCTTCACAGCTTCAGCCCCGCAGCTCGGGCCGAGCTTGCCTAAAACCAAACCTCGGTTGAACTCTATTTTCAGGGGCTGGCCGATCAAAGATTTGATCCGGGTAACCATCAGCGCGCACAAGTGCTATTATGTTCGCACCTGGTAAATGACAATCCTTTACCAAGCAGAAACTTCACTCTAAGAATTTTGTTTCCTCTCAAGTACCAATATACGAAGATGTAGTATTACTTGTTAAACAAAAGACTTAGTTCACTCCTTGCCTCTCAAAATTGTGGGAGACAAGCTCTCCTTAAATAGCCCAATCGGCACGCTTAATGATTGATCATGAACCAGGTAAAACACAATAACAAGCCTCAACAGCCTCTATTCCTTCCTGCATTGACCTTCTTTCCCCTATTGCAAGGCATTACCTGTCTTTTCTTCATCAAATTTCTCATTCAAATTTCTCATTTATCCAAATCACATGTATCTTCATCACGTGTCTGGATCAGAATTGACACACCACCCCCCTACTCCAAGAAAGATTCTCCAGAATCTTGAGGTTCATTAGAGATGGTCGTCTTCAAAAATTCATCCAGATCCATATCAGTGTCCAATCCAAAGCGATCCTTGTCAACTTTGTCAGGAACAATCTTCTCTTCAACAGCGGGACCAGGGTCATTCGTGGCTGCCATAGGCATTGGGTCGGTAGCCATGTTAACATTCGCAACTTCAATCTGAGGAATGTCATTTTGATGACCAAGACGTGCGAGTCGAGCCTTCTGATCTTTTTCCACCAAACGGTCAGATCCATTCCAAAGCGCTGAAATAGGGACTAGACTCCAGTATCGATAAATTTCGTCCATTATTTCGGTGCGGGAGCTCATACCCACCCGGCGTAATCAGTTCATAGACGTTCTTGTCAAAAGTCTTGCGAACCTGGAATGGCCCTTCCCACTCTGGCATCCAAGCGGGACGTTTTCCAAAGTGATGAACGCGAACCCACTCTCCTTCCTTGAACGTGGTTCTTCCAAGGCTCTTCTGTCTTAACAAAAGAAGTCGACGGTTATAATTCTCCGCGCGCGACTTCTTTCTCCTCTGATTTCTATCAGAGTTGTCTTGGCGATTAGTACTCATAACGTTGAGTGCTTGCTGTCTGTCTGGGACC
This sequence comes from Myxozyma sirexii, assembly GCA_030568315.1. Classification (NCBI taxonomy): domain Eukaryota; kingdom Fungi; phylum Ascomycota; class Lipomycetes; order Lipomycetales; family Lipomycetaceae; genus Myxozyma; species Myxozyma sirexii. Next base: position 21,179 of record JAJLTT010000028.1, read on the forward strand.
TCGACGTCGGGGGCCTTCTTCTGCGCTACCTTAATTTGCTGTCCTATCGGATGGACTCTCTCCTCTCCCGTAGGCGTGGTAATTCTTAAAAAGGAGTCCCTCTTTTTATGCATGATATCTACTTCTTGCTCCTGAAGCCAAGATGATCCCAAAATCATCGGATGTATCAATTCCCGCATTAAATGAAATACGTGGGTATGCATGGGAACCTTTCCCAGCGTTACCGGTAATTCTACCGCTTCAATAATAATTTTACCAGATCCATTGGTAGCCATTATTGCCTTGAACGGTCTTTCCAGTTTAATAATCTTGTAATTAGATATATCTACCACTTCCGGGTCGACAAACGAATTAACTGCGCTTGTGTCCACTAAAGCCTTGATCTTTTGAGATCCAAGTCCAACTTCATACACACCGTTTGTGACCAATGCTGGGTCCTGAACAAACGATAAAACTTCTGTCCTGAGGCTATCCGCAGATGCCCTAAAGTTATCTCCTCTAACTCCAATCTTCCAACGGGTGGCAAGGCCTGGGAGACTCCTCTAGAGCTAGATGCCTGTCCGTTTCCAATTTGCAACTGCGGACATTGATTCTTTAAATGCCCTTTCTTACCGCAAGTATAGCAATGGCGCTTCTCTGGCCCTCTGCCTTCAGCAATGTTTACCGCATTCACTGGCAACGGTCGTGGTACAATTTGTACCGCTCTCGAATACGACTGTGGTCGTTCCCTTCCTGTACCAGGATGCGATGATGCCTCCATAAGCATACTCGCCTTCACGGTCGCGGCCGCGAGGTACAGATCCGCTTTGGTTGTTGCTCCTCTGCAATGTACCAACAAGCGATCTTGTGCTTGAAACAAGCCACAAAACAATCTACGGACTTCACCAAAGGATCCTCCAGTGGCTGACAATCCAATAGATAATTCCTCAAACTCAGCTATAACCTCATCAAAGGTTTTAACATTCACAATTTTTCCTTGTAAGAGAGCCATCTGCAACTTGATAGAATCATCAACCGCCGCCTGATCATGTCCTCTCAGTAATGCCTCACAAAACTCATCCCAAGGAACCACAGGGGTAGGAGTAATTCCAGGTGCCTCACCAAACCCAAGTACCGCTTCCCGGAACTTCAGATGAGCACCTTTTCTCAGTCGTTCTACCGCATAGCCCGACCATTCATCCTTAGGGATCCTGCGTCTTTCCAGAGTAGTAGCTGTCTCCCGAAGCCAAACAACTGGGTTCTGACCTCGTTCTCTAGTGAACAAATCAATCTGGTGTTGTACCTTTCCAGTAGTTCTTCCTGAACCACCGTAGAAATCGTCCGAGTCTTGCATACCTTCTCGCGCACGAGAACGTCCTGCTCGACTCAACTCTGCTTCCAGCCTGTCAACTTTGGCTGTCAGCCTCACATAATGGTCCATCATCATGTGTGTCATGTCTTCCGACAGATCCTGTGGTCTGCCTGTCATGTCCGGAGGAGCGATTCCCGGAAGAACAGGCGCACCCATTCTTCCTCGTTCCTCACTACTTGTTTCCTCAGAAACCTCTCCACCGGGCCCCTCAGGGTCCATTCCTGGAGTTGTCAATGAATCCGCAGATTCTCCGGGAAAGCCACACACGGGTATGCCTCCCCTTCTTCTCGACGACCTAGTCGTCGAAGTTCCTCTGTCCATACTTTTTGTTGCCGAAGGAGCCAAGGGCAACAACCACCTGTAAAGCTGCGATTTTCAGAAAACGTTTTCTGTGTTCGCACCTGGTAAATGACAATCCTTTACCAAGCAGAAACTTCACTCTAAGAATTTTGTTTCCTCTCAAGTACCAATATACGAAGATGTAGTATTACTTGTTAAACAAAAGACTTAGTTCACTCCTTGCCTCTCAAAATTGTGGGAGACAAGCTCTCCTTAAATAGCCCAATCGGCACGCTTAATGATTGATCATGAACCAGGTAAAACACAATAACAAGCCTCAACAGCCTCTATTCCTTCCTGCATTGACCTTCTTTCCCCTATTGCAAGGCATTACCCCTCTTTTCTTCAAATTTCTCATTTATCCAAATCACATGTTTCTTCATCACGTGTGTGGATCAGAATTGACACACTATCCCATATTTGATTGTCTCGGTTGTCGATAGGCGCTGTTACTGCCAACTAATGGACCACCCACCCGAAGTTCGTGCAAAGGTTAGTATACACTGCGCTATTTGGAGGTACGGAAGTACTTATACTTTCACAGAATGCCCTAGCTCGTGCCCGAATGCGCTTCGAAAGCGGCGATACACATGCAGCTTTACAAGCAGCCCTAGAATCCTGTTCGCTATTCATTGACGCGACGAAAAAGGCGGCTTCAAAATCTGAGCGGATACGGTTGAAGCAACAATTTGAAATTGCCTCTTCGTTAGCACAGCAGATCAAAACACGTCCTATTCCTCCAGAATCACGTAATTCATCTGATTTGCGCTCATCGAAACCATGTAAAGAGCCGCGACTGTTTGCGGATTGCCAATTATCGACCAAGGAACGTACCGTTGTCTTAAGAAGCTCGAAAATTGGTGGCTCGGTATTTCCCCCGTGGGAGGCGTCTGATGACATTACTAGCTCGTCGACCGATCTATATACGTCGGTATACCGCCTCTGCCATTCTTATACGCAAGCTAATCAATGATCTAGTGACCCCGGCGGCCTTCTCCCTTTATCACCCGACCAACAGACGTATTTTGCGGGATGGAAACGACCGTCAGAAATATGGGGCAAAGATGCAACTTTATTTCTCTCTGGCATTAATTTATGTCGTCTTTCATCTGACATATGCCAGGTATGATATTCACTTCAAGATCTTAGTGAAAGGCCAACTGACAAGAGTCATAAAGGACATATTACCAGACTGTTCTGTCGTTGCGTCGCTATCTGCAGCTTCTCATTGGGAAAATCAATCAGGACGAGTGGTGAGATTGTCTGAGATACCTTGAATGAAGCGTGGTAGACTAACGAGAACTTGCCTTAGTTGATATCCGATCTTCTCTATCCACCCAAAGAGTCACCAAGTGGGAAATACTCTGTAAAGCTGTTTTTCAACGGAACATATCGCAAGGTCGGTCAGACGCCCGATTTTACGATTTTACAAGTGCTGACTTGACATCTAGGTTATCATTGACGACTACCTGCCCACCTCCAAATCGGAAAGATACATACACGTCACCTCACGATCATATAAAGGGCTATATAGTCCAGCACTAATTGAGAAGGCTTACTTAAAAGTAATGGGCGGATACGATTTTCCTGGCTCCAATGCTGCTAGTGACATCTTTGCTCTAACGACATGGATTCCTGAACATATATTACTACACAGTGACAGCCTAGATTTGGGCGAGCTTTGGAATCGACTATTTACTGGTTGGAAATTTAGAGATCTATTATTCACCATAGGAACGGGACAATTAACAGCAGAAGAATCATTATTGTTTGGACTGGTCAGCGAACACGATTACGCAGTTATCGATATGCGAGATTTGGCAAACGGCAAACGCATGGTATTAATCAAGAACCCTTGGAACTTGGGAACTTTACCATCTCTATCACAGAAACAACTAGAAAGCGAAGGGGCATTACCACACGTAGAAAACTCGTTTTGGATGGAATTTTCTCGCATGTGTGTGCGTTTTAACAGCCTTTATTTGAACTGGAATCCTATGCTTTTCAGTCACAGAAAGCAGACACATTTCGAATGGAATTTGGAGAGCGGTAAAGGCGACAAATCTCTGTGTAAGTCTTTGTCCTTTGTGGGTTTGACTATTAGCTACTGACTATATTATCCAGTCTCGAGCCCGCAAATGTCTCTAGAGAATCAATTCTCCGAGACTAGTAGAATATGGGTCCTGCTAACAAAGCACATTGTTAAGAATGATGCAAAAACGTTTATTGCCTTACATGTGTTTGACGACCCTGGAACCAGAGTTTGGCAGAAAAAGCGCGCGATTGTGAAGGTAATAATTTGCAATCAACTGTCCACTCAACTGCTCTTGGAATTAATTCATTTTATAGTCTAACTTTGTCGATTCAAGTCAGACGCTTGTCCGCGTTGATATTCCGGCGAATACAAAATACACAATAGCAGTTGCTGCCCAGAGTGAAACCTTCACCCCGCGCTCATTTTCTCTTTTCGCATATTCGCTAACTCCAATACATTGCGAGCACGCTACCGAAGCGTTTCCATACGCTGCGAACGCAGAAGGTCACTGGACTGAGCTTACTTCGGGCGGCAATACTAGGTCGCTTAGCTATGCATATAATCCGCAGTTTAAATTTAGAGTCGCCGAGGATTCGATGGTGCAGATGTTTATTGAAACACGGCCGAATAATCTTGTATATGCGCAAATTGTTTGGGGAGGCGGTCAACGCGTGCACTCGTAAGTTAATTTATATCTATAGAAGTTGGAATGCACTGCTAATGAATTGATATAGGGTCCGGCCACGGGATATAGTTTTAGATACCGGTGACTATCAAGTGGGAAGCGCACTAAGCCGACGAAGACAAGTCATGAAAGGCGAATACACCGTCGTTGTGTCATTATATGAGCCAGGGTTGATGGGCGAGTTTTATTTGCATTTGATATCGGAGCATTCATGTAGGTTAACTAGGCTGCCTGATTTTCGCACTCGGTCAGAATAATGGCGATATGTACGTGTGTGGGGTTGTAAGATTACCAAAGGTAGTAACAATGTATAATACAACAGCATAATTGTTTGGGACCCTATAAATACAGTACTTCCACCCTACTCGTCCGCAGTTTTCTTTCCGTATCCACCCCGACCAGGATCGTAATCCACTCTATACTCATCTCTGATCTGACCTCCTGATTTCCCGCGACCAAACTGCCGGCCTTCCTGAAACCCGGGATCGATATCAGTCTTGATTGTTCGTTCGTCGAGCTTGGATTTATTGATATATCGCATGCATGCGAGTGCGTCTTCGTGTGTGTAGTATTCCACAAAGCAGAATCCGCATGGCGTTTTACTGAACCGATCTAAACCCATGATGATCTTCTTGACTTCTCCGACTCTGTAAAATTTCCATTAGTATGTGTTACTACAATAGACACGCAGGAAGTAAGACGAGGTTCATACTTTGAAAATAGCTCCATGATTTGCTCTTCTGTGGTGTAGAATGATCTGCCAACAAGATTAGCTATGAATTCGACCTCACGCATAGACAATATATGTCCTCACAAATTTCCTACGTAAAGCGTACTAGATTCCGCAAGTATCTTCTGCTGTTCCTCTGCATCATCCTTGCCAATCAAGTTTTTCTACAAATAGCAATCAGTGAGAATCACTTGGAGGAACAGAAGATTCGGCCTACCGCTCGCTTCTCAACATATAAACTGGGCGCGTCCAGTCGGAATGTTGCATGGGTTGGATATTTCTCAACGGGCATTTTTTGAAAAATACACTGAAGTTTTCTTGGTTGAGCGAGGTTGTATGAAATCAGAGGGAAGCTGGTTTTGGAGTGATATCAATTGTGAAGAGAGCGCGCCGCACATGCGGGTTTGCTTCATTAGACCTGGGAAATTGAATAACCTATCTGAAACGAGTATTTAGAGTACAAAAGCATACGGAAGTGTCAAAAATGCCAGTGACTGCGTAAGTATACAATCTACAATATTCTCTTTTATTTCACTTTATGTAGCGACCCGGCTGACACCTTGTACAGACTTTATATAGTTCAAGAACCAGGTACGATCGCAAGTACAATCTCAAACATAAACGATAAAATTGCTCGCCAGTTCCCCAAATTCCAAGGAAAATGGTCATTAGAATACAAATTATATCGCGAAAACCCCGAAATCAGTACACCAGGACGACAAGGCTCGCAAGCGCATATAGATCAATACCAACAAGCACCACAACACAGAGCCAGATTTCTTTCGCAGCTACATCTATCAATGCATGACGATGATGTGTTCAATTTGATTGACGAGCCAATTAGTTACTCGGCTGCGCGAACGGGGATTAAATCGGATAAAAAAGTTCTGGCTGTGTTTGATAAGGGAATGGAATCAATCATCGGTGCGAAATTGCAGAGTATATGGCTACTTCGGCAGTCAATGCGAGCCGAGGGCCATGTATTTGCAGTCGGCGACTCTTATCTGGTACGCACGGCAAACATCACCCAGAACGGAACATTTAAGTTCCTGGTTATAGAGGTACTTTCTCATTTATTCATTCGTTTTTCCTTGCGAAGATTCAGTTCTAACGGTGTATGGTAACTTAGGTGGAATTCCTCGGCAGCGAAGACCTCGAAGCATCCAAGCCAGTAATAGTGGATTTCATCACAAAATGCGGATTTCCACAAGGCCGGATATTTTTCGGAGACACGATGAGTATATATCGGGAACCAGCTGAAAATATTAAGAAATTCGGGAAAACGGCACATTGCCTACAGTACATGGAGTTTTTTAGGATGCGTCCATCCGGTTGATCAGACATTTTCAAAGTTCTAGACAACGGACATTGTGTAAGATAGATAGAAGTACGAATATTATATGTACAACAATTGCATGCAAATAGCGAGATAACAAAACACAAAACACAAAACATGAACACTCTACTCATGCACCCACGACAATGACCGATGTGAAGCCAACGATATCATAATACCAAAACAGACAAAACAAACTGAAGTATAAACCCCGATGTGCGCACATAAAATATCACACCTTCCCTACTCAATTTCCGCCACCAATGCGAAGCTAGTCAGCGATCCAGCAGCCAAGCCGAGATTCAAAGCCAAGCCCATGAACCCGCCAGCAGCCTCTTTTTCGTCTTCCTCAACATAACTTTCGGCATTCATCATCGCACAACTTCCAATATATCCATTCGTAAGGCCAAACGCGAATTGCAAGAGCATGTAGTAAAAGTCGCTGGGGATGGTGGCGCCTTCTCCGTTAACATTGCAAAGGAAAAATAAGGGAATGAAGATTAAGCGAGCGACAGCAAACACCGCCATTCGTTTCTGAGAGTGCATCACAAATTGAGGGTATCCGCAAATAAGCCGGCCAGCAAGGTCACCTGCGTTCCAGATGAGGTATGCAAATGGAATATACACGTTTGGTCGGAACCAAGAAGTCGCTGAAGTGACGCCTTCGACGTAGTTGACCGAGAGAATAGTTGATGCAAAGACAGGGAACATTAATGTAATACCAAACGTAAAGAAGACTGCAAATGCGGAGAAGTACAACTTTTTGAGTAAAAGAGTAAGAGGTACATATTTCCGAGTTGGTTCAACAATGACGTCGCCAAAGTCACCAGAAGTAGAAGTCACAGGTACACTACCGTGGTTGATAACCGCTTTCTGTCTTCTATAAAATGACATCCAGAAGAAGATTGTAACGACAGAGACACCGGTGGCCGTTAAGAAGTAGACGAATGAACTAACGGACGATGAGGATTTACCTGCTTGTCCAGTTCCCGTGGATTCAACCGAGACAACAGAAATAATTTGTGCGATAGAAGGTAAAACACCCGCAATAGCCTGACCAACCATGATACCTTGAGTATATACAGGCGTGAACAGGTTAGCGATAGCAAATGCACCATTTTGCGAAAGGGAGGTGGCAATCGCGGAGAAAAATACTGAGATTAGGAGATAGATGAAGTAAACGACAATATGCCATGCTTCTTCAGTAACGGATGCAATTGCCAGGATAGTAAAGTTCACCGCATTAAGAAATAACGCAATCCATATTCGGAGAGTATAACTGGCGTCTTGCTGTTTGTGAGATAAGTAGAGCATGGCGAGAGTTGCTGTGACGGTACTTGTGGTCATCAGGACTGTAAACCGGTAAATTTAGTAAGAGCAGATGCAAGATAAAACACAACCTAAACTTACAGCTCTGGAAATTGTCTTGTAAAAATTCGTTTTCTTTGAATCGGTCTTGAAAGTAGGCTGCCGCACTAAGAAAGCAATTCCACGGCCAAAGCATAGCAAGTCCTATACATTTAAAACATCAGCACGATATCGCAATAGAATTGCACAGACAAACCTACCCAGAAGTAAAAACGCCCAGTAATCCATTGAATTGTACGTCTCCTTCGCATGCTGCATCATCTTTGCGCGCGAATCGTCGTCATGACTATTTTCAAGGTTGTTCAGTACGTCGGCGGCTACTTGGTCGTCGTCGTTCTCAATTGTACTCGAGAATTCGGTGGGTAGACTCGGTCTGCCATCGTCATCGCTAAGAAGCCGTGAACGAGCAGGATCTGAAAAATCCACCATTGCGGAAGAATGCGGCCGTGATTGTCCTGGACGTGGCCGGTGCAGTCAATCAGTAATCCGGGACAGCGCAGTATCGCGGCGCACGAACCAGAAGTCAAATGCCCCTGTCAGCAAAGCGAGGGTGTCGTGTAGCTGGAGCAAGCGCGGGTGCTGGGTGCGGATAATAATATTCTATTACTAATCTCCGCCGCACCTTGGCGATCGCAGCGGCCCGTAGATCGCTATAGATCTTTCCTACCAGCTTACTATCTAAATCTCTCAATCAATACTGCTTGTGCACTCAATTGGTATCCAAAATGACTGAATTTGATCCTAAAGATATGGAGTACCGGTTTCTTGGAAACACCGGTCTGCGCGTCTCATGCCTTTCGTACGGTGGTTGGTTGACTGTTGGCAAAGACAGCGAGAAAATCACCAAGGAATGCTTTGAAGCGGCATGGAGTCGCGGAGTGAATTTCTTTGACACGGTACGTGATTTTGAATTAGTACTGAATGACTATGATCTGACCGCATGTACCTTTTAGGCCGAGATCTACTCTAATGGAGAATGCGAGACGGTGTTTGGCAAAGTGCTGAAGTCGCTTGGCTGGACTCGTTCTGACTACGTGATCTCGACTAAGCTCTACTTCGGGTTCGGCGAGAAGAGTCCCAATGGCCGAGGATTGTCGCGCAAGCATTTGATGGAGGTATCGGTGTTCCGCTCAATTGTATTCAGGAGCAATAAATGAAGATCGGCGCTAACCAACCGGGAATATTACAGGGTCTCGAGAAGTCGCTTAAGCGTTTACAGCTCGACTATGTCGATGTGATCTTTGCTCATCGTCCTGATCGCGAGGGCGTGCCAATGGAAGAAGTCGTCCGCGCATTCACCCAGATGATTAACGACGGCAAGGCACTTTACTGGGGAACGTCGGAGTGGTCTGCGTTTGAGATCGAACATGCTCATCATATTGCTACAAAGTTCGGATTGATTGCGCCGATTGCTGAACAGCCTCAGTATAATGCTTTTCAGCGCGATCGTTTTGAGGCTGAGTATAAGCCTTTGTACGATTTGTACAAGTATGGAACTACCATCTGGAGCCCTCTGGTACGTCATCTTGATTCTTATTTCGCAAAACTTTCTCTAACAAGTAGGTATATTTAGGCGGGCGGTATTTTAACCGGAAAGTACAACGAAGGGTTCAAACCTGGCACTCGGTACGGTGATCAGAGCAGCCCCGTGGTTGCCGCGATTCGCAAGCGTTGGGAAACGCCCGAGGGAAAAGCAAAGATTGAGAAAGTCCGCGAGCTTACAAAGATCGCAGATGAGCTTGGGTGTACCACTGCGCAGCTCTCGCTTGCTTTTTTGCTGAAGAACAAGAATGGTGAGTTTCCGTCTCTAGATTTTGGATTATGAGTTTTAATTTGCTAACGTGTCTTAGTCTCGACTATCCTTACCGGATCTTCTAGAGTTGAGCAGGTTTACGAAAACTTGGATGCGCTCAAGGTCTACAGAAAGCTGACTGATGACCATATGGAAGCCATTGAGAAGATTCTTGACAACAAGCCTGACTACAACGCTCTTTTTTAAGTTGGTTTGCTATTGACCATATATAGGATACTTCTAATTTGAATGAAGATTATTTTTTCAAGTTATTGTAGAGTGCCGCAGCACACATTGCCTTTACGTCCTGTGTAGCAGTAAGCAAATCTTTAAGAGGCACCAGCCGCAATGTGATTCTCTCCTGCTCATCCTCGGCACCGCCAGCGCGCCCTTCAATTTCCGCCATCTCCTTCGCATCCATCAGCTTTCTACAATAGAAAAATTGAATCTGTTCGTCAGATGCGCCAGCGCTGGTAAACGCGCCTCCGTCTGTAGTGTATAGAGGTTGCATATCTTCAGGTTTGACGTCGACACCGCATTCTTCGCGAAGTTCGCGCTGCGCGGTGAATGAGAGCGAGCCGCTTTCGGAATCGTCGCCGGGATCGAACATGCCGGCGGGGATTTCTTCCATTGCCATGTTCGAACTGGCAACTCGGGGTTGAATTGTTAGTATTGCTTTTGCTTTATCTGTAAAGCGTGCGGTTAGAGGTGGGGATAAGGAAAGAATATGCGAGATTTGCGCTTACTGTCATCGTAGTCTGCCGGATTGTTGGCGGATGGATCCTCAGATGGGTAGACAATGACTAGCATCGCCACACTTTGACCTCTTAGAAACACGATTCCCGGTAAGCTATTCCCAGTATCATCTTCAACTAAAGCTTTCAATTTCAGAAACCCCAGACGGCCTCTACGCCGTTTTATGAGCAGATCAGTTTTGTATGAATCATATAAGAACGAGAAAGGACCAACATACTTGCCAAAGAAATCTGCGCTTTGAATCTCAATTTGTTTCAGTTGGTAATAACTTGCCGACTTTGATTTTTCAAATCCTCCTTTAACCGAAGTCTCCTTCAAACTACGCTGTAAACGATCAAACCAGCGTACAAACGGGGGGAATTTCTCGATTTGCTGGCGCCCCAGCGATGCAGCTAGATGCGCAGCTATTTCGACTCGAACAGAGTTGTACGTGAAGGAAGTTGCTGAAGATGCCATTGCAAGCTTTCTCAATCTTGTAGACACGATATTCATTAGCCGAGATGGGAATGCGCTGAAGCTGAATATGACTGCATGCGCGCGCTGATCAGACCGTTGTGTTGATCAGAAATAAACTCCCAACGGAGCGCCGCACCAGGTGAGGAATTGCACGGCGTGGTCCAGCCTACGGCCGATAAACCGCAGCATTACATCACTAAAGTTTCCAACATCGAGCTCGTGTCGGTACAAAGAGTACGAGTGCAATTGTGAGTTGAGAGGGATGAAGAGCCATATACGTGCAATTATACGGAGTCCGGTTGGCCGGCAGCGAATCAGAACGTACCTCGTTCACCGGCGACATGGCGATGTCCATGCCAGGCCTCTTCGCTGCCTTGTCGAACTAAGGCGCCACATAAGCGCTACCGCTCAATTGCATACTGAGGCAGCCGCTGAAATATACACTACAGGATTGACAATTACAGATCCACTTGTGCTATACAGACAATACGTTGACTCTGGGCGTATACGACCTGATGAAGCCCAGCATCGGGCTGCTATTAAATTCCAAAAACTGTATTATCGAGTCAAAGACTATATGCCCTCTGGAGATTTTCAGCGACAAGTCGACAAACTGTCAGAGCTGCTAGAGGTGTGTATGCTGACGAGAGTCAGAGAGAGTTCAAGGCTGACGAATAGATGTAATAGGAAATGGAGCAACTAGAGACAAAACCAGTGTGGTATAGTCCTGAACGGCAAACATTATCTCTGATCAAGAAGTTAACCGATGAAGAAGAGATATATCTGGTTGAATCTCCTCAAGGGCTTATGATTCATGGAGAAGTGTACGTACATTTACCTATGCACAGTCGCGCGCAAATTACTGATCGATCGCACAGTGGTAGCGGCAAATCAATGCTAATGGATTTATTTGCTGCATCGCTTCCTCACGGGTCCAAACGCAGATGGCATTATCATAATTTCATGCTCTCAGTCTACGCGCGTATTCACCGCGAAACGCAGCGTAACCAGCAATTGAAGTATCTTCCGGAAACATCAGCCAGAAAACAGCGGATAATGTTACAAAACGAATATGTATTGCTGAAAATTGCACAGGAACTGGTGGAGGAAAGCGCGGTATTGTTGTTGGACGAGTTTATGCTGCCAGATATTGCGGCGGCCAAGATTGTGAAGACGTTGTTCACTTTCTTTTTCAAAATGGGCGGAGTCCTGGTGGCTACATCTAATCGGTTGCCAAAGGGTATGGTTATTATTACTTGCGGTGAATTTATGGATACGAGCTAACACAGATTGCTTGTAGAGCTCTATTCGGCTGATTTTATGAAATCGCAATTTGGATCATTCTATGATATTTTACAGTCGCGGTGCATATCATACGACATGCGAAGCCAAAACGATTGGCGGCAGATACTATGCGAGGAATCTTCAGCTCGAGTGACCGACACTGGCGATAAAATCAAACGATACTGGGTTGCTGAGGAAGATTCCGAAAGCGAATGGCAGTCTACGCTGCAAAGAATTGCATCGTCATCGGCGAACGTGCGCGATGATCCAGAGGCGTGCCCAGAGGAGATAGAGGTATATGGTCGCGCAGTGCAAGTTCCGTGGAGTAAGAATGGGATTGCGATGTTTTCATTTGCAGAGCTTTGCGACTCGCCGTTAGCTGGCGCCGACTACATATCGATTGCGTCGCGCTATCATACTGTGGTGCTTGACGATGTGCCGGCTCTAAAGTTAACGCAAAAGAGTCAGGCCAGACGGATGATCACCTTACTCGACGCTCTGTACGAATGCCGCGTGCGGTTGGTCATTCGGGCGGAAAAGGACGCCGACGGATTGTTTTTCCCGGATATGAAGCGCGGCGATGGGCGCAGGGTGGCCGACGTCGCGATCACGGAAGATAGCAGTAAATTGGGAGACGAGGAAGAGGATTCCTTGGAGCTGGAGATGTACTCGGAGGTACACCTCGACCTGTCGAGCCCTTATCGACCGAACGTGTCAGCCTACGACAAAACTGGAAAAGCAGCTACGTTCGCTGGAGCCGCAGCGCCGGTTGCGGCGGCCCAGGCAAGCGACTACACGCGCGCGACAGCATTCACAGGCGAGGATGAGCGATTCGCGTTCAAGCGCGCAATTTCACGATTGAAAGAGATGACTGGGTCGGATCTGTGGTGGGAGCAAGAGCGGTGGCTGCCACTCGAGCCGGCGGCGCGCCTGTGGGAGGCCGGACAAAGAGAAGTCGCTACGCGAAGCGGAGCGATGCGCGATGACGGCGGCGAGCGCGCGCAGGCACACGGAGACAGGAATGTGTACCGGCGCGGAGTAGACGCGCCACCCAAGTTTGGCGTGGCCCATTTCTGGTCTATGATTAGCTGGGGCGAAGGCAGAAAGCGCGATGCGGAGACGCGCCGGTGGATGCGCGGAGCGGATGCGTACAGGGACGAGCAGCGCGCGGAGATCAAGAAACGGTAGCGACGCCGCAGAAGGCAGACGCGGGCACAAAACGCAGGGCAGGCGCTGATCGGGCCGAGATAAGGGAGCGGCGGCGAGGACGCGAAGTGGCGCATGAGGAAGACTGGTGGGGTGAGGGACATTAAAACGGCGGCCGGTGACACACGGGCCATGGATGAGCATTGCGCGGCTGGCAGGATGATGAAAGAACGACATCACAGCAGAGCGCGGTCGTGTTTGCGTTCGCCGAGCAGCAGAAGAAGTGGCCGTCTACGGCGACCAGACGAAGCAGCCGAACAAAGGAACAGAGGTGTCCGGATAGGGTATTATTCGTTTGCACCAGACCCGCAGGCAACTGCGCCGTCCCTGGCCGGCCGCTGCCGCTGCCGCTGCGAGTATGCGACTACACGCAAGCAGCCAGACAATATCTGTGCAGATATCGTGCTTGTCCAGCAGCTGCGGCCAAAGCAAATCCACTGCCACTGCTTGCGCACGCTGCCCAGGTCCTGTCCGGCACGCATTCCGGCGCGACGCGCACGCCCACTCGGGCCTAGCGGATCCCATGCGGCGTTACCAAATTGGGCGGCGGCGGCGCGCTCGTGCAAGTCCAAACCTAAACCGCCCGGGCAGCCCAGGTCTGCTCTTAACGCTCCTGCTCTCCCCAACTCCTGCTCACCACTTTCTCTCTTCCTGGCCCGCTCGTCTTCCTCCTCCTGCGCCGGCTTGTTCTCGTCCTTCACTATGCTACTCAGCCCCGCCGCCCTTCTCTCGGCTGTGGCTGCCCTGATCTCCTTTGCGGCAGCTTCGCCTGCGCCTGCGCCTGCCGCAGCCCCTGGCGCGGTTGCTCGTCGCTGGCTCAATTTTGGCTACGGCCTGGGCGAAAAGGTGCGCGGCGTGAACCTCGGCGGCTGGCTGGTCCTAGAGCCTTACATCACGCCTTCGATCTTCCAGCAGTTCCCTGATGGCCAGGGTCCTGTCGACGAGTACCATCTCTGCCAGACCCTGGGCAAGGACGCCTGCCTGGCCCAGCTCTCTGCTCACTGGGACTCCTGGTTCACGGCTGACGACTTCCTGCAAATGCGCGACGCGGGCCTGAACCACGCGCGTCTCCCTGTCGGCTACTGGGCCTTTGCTCTTCTCGACAACGACCCCTATGTTCAGGGTCAGATCCCCTATCTCGAACGCGCGCTGCAGTGGGCGCGCGAGGCAGACATCAAGATTTGGATCGACATCCACGGACTGCCTGGCTCGCAGAACGGTTTCGACAACTCCGGTCTACGCGACACCATCACTTGGACCTCTGACGACGCCAACTATGAGTTTTCGAAATCTATTCTCGCGACGGCCATCGCTACTTACTCTGCGCCTGAGTGGAACGACGTCGTCGTCGCGATCCAGCCTGCCAACGAGCCTCTGGCGTCAAACGGAGCTGTCGACATCAACAAGGTCAAAGACTTCTACAGCTACGGATACGATCTGATGCGCAACGAAGGGCAGTCTGATATCGTGTTCGCCATCCACGACGCCTTCATGAGCATGGGCTACTGGAACGGATACATGTCATACCCAGACTACTACAACGTCATCCTCGACCACCACTCTTACCAGTGCTTTACTCATGATGTTTTGGTTCAGAACATTGACCAGCACGTCGCTGCCGCTTGCCAAGATGGCGCTGATGCCGTGGCCACCTCCCTTTGGGTAGTTTTTGGCGAGTGGAGTGCCGCCTTGACCGACTGTGTATGTTATTTTTTTTTTGGTTTGTCGCCTAAAATACTTTATAACAACTACTAATTTTTTTTTTCCTTACGCAACAGGCTCTCTGGCTTAACGGATACGGCCGTGGTTCGCGTTACCAAGACGGATACGATAACAGCCAGTACATCGGCTCTTGCGACGGCAAGTCCGACATCTCGACCTGGTCGGACGAGGACAAGAGCAACACTCGACGATACATCGAGGCCCAGCTTGATGCCTACGAGCAGAGTCTCGGCTGGATATTCTGGTGCTGGAAGACTGAGGGCGCTGCCGAGTGGGACTTCCAGCGGCTGCTGGCGGCCGGTCTCATGCCGCAGCCTCTAGACTCGCGAACGTACCCGAACCAGTGTGGATACTAAAAATTTTTTGCATCACGTTGTCCGTTTATTGATTATTGGTTGTTGTTTTCATTGGTTAGTTTGCGTGTGAATACGGAACTTTAGGGCAGTTGTCTTAATTTATTATTAGACTAATTTGAGGGAATTGCGCTTGCGTCGCCGAGGGGCAGTCCGTGCATTGTCTGTCTGGAGCGGAATGGGACAATGCCAGGCTGGTTGTGGTTCTGGCGGCTGCAGCCAACGCGAGCCAGCGCCTTTGTTTTGTGATCTGTGTATAGAAATGCCGAATTATTCTCGCCTATGGCAAAAATAAGAAAATCACGGTATCTGCGAAATGTGACTTGTTGTAGATAATCCGTCGCGAGATGGCCGCCGGCGGCAAAGCGAGCGGCTCTTTTAGCGCATACCCGAGCCAAACCAAGCCATTCCGGCCCCTTTCCTTTTACTGTTCATGGTTAAACCTTATCAGAACACGTGGTGTCTAATCTGGGGACTGTGCTACCGGCTCTCGACGGCCTGCGCGTCTCTCTTTGCACGCGTCGGCCGAGCTCTGCCTGGACGCGTCGTGTCTGCGCTGCTCGGTTTTTGCGTGCTTGCGCTCGCTGCGATTTCAGCCGACCGGCCGCAGCGCTGATTAGTCACCGATTACGAATGGCAATGACAGCTTGTCTCGCGCACAGGCCTTCTCTGTCGCGCTATCGCTTCTCCACACCTCTCCTTCGTCTGCCTCGCTCTGCTGGCCTGTCTTTTGTTTGCTCACACCACCGATTCCCCCCATTCTATTCAATGCCTCCCCGCAAAGTCAAAGAGCCTGTAGATCCGTCTGCTCTGCGTCGCTCAGGCAGATCGCATCTTGCAACTGCCTCTCCGCTTTCCGCCGTCACGAACAAAGCCAAGGTCGAAAAGCCAGTCCCATCTGCACCCCAACCAAAGCCAGAGCCCAAAGAGCCCAAGCCATTGAAAACAATGGCTGAATTGGGAGTAGGCGATGCTATTCCTGATATCACTGTTGCTGATCAAGATGGTAAAGACGTCAACCTCTCGAAACTAGACGCGTCGACTATTGTCATCTTTGCGTATCCCAAGGCAAGCACCCCCGGCTGTACACGACAGGCCTGCGGATTCCGCGACGAATACCCCAAATTCGATGAGCGGAAAGTAGCTGTCTTTGGTCTCTCTGCAGACTCAGTCTCTGCGCAAAAGAAGTTTCAGGAAAAGCAGAATCTGCCGTACTCATTGCTCGCAGACACAAAATATGAGCTGATTGGACCACTTGGGGCTAAGAAGACGGCCATTGGCGGAATCACGCGGTCGTACTGGGTGATTAAGAACGGCAAGCTTGTGACGAAGGTTATTGGTGTCAAGCCTGAGGATTCGGTTGCAAAGTCTCTGAAGGAGATCCTTGCGTCGGAGTAAATCAAGGGCGATGTTTGTGGATTCTAATTCTGCAAGCTGTAGTGATTGCAGTAAAAAGTTGATTATCTGACCGGTTTTCCATCCAATCTCTTCCATCGTAAGTATCTCATGACTGCCACCATAAAAAGGACAACGCTGAAAATGACAGCTTCATCACGCATTTGAACCACTCTTATAAACAGCACGCTATCGATTTTCTTCATTATTCGGTCCAGATAACTCATCTCAAAACTATCACAATCCATATCTGTTGCCTCTCTTACTCTATGCAGATAGTAATATGGTAGTTTGGACGCGTTTATGGGATACACCAGTCTGTTTGATTTGCACGAGTCTAGATACACGCGGATCTAGCGTGGCAATGTTATTGAGCGCGGTACATTTGTTTAGATTTCTGGTTTTACGCACAAGTTTTATCTTTTCTCGCTACTTCTTAGATTCAGTTTATGTTAATGTCAGAGATGAGGAAAAGAGTTTTGAGATGAGGAAAGTCGTGATGAGCTAACTTGCAGCAGTCTTTTTACAATAACGTACGAACGGTTGGAAAGATTAGTTGTGCAAAACAAATCTATTATTTTAAATGATTCAGCTATCTGCTTATCTACATAGTCCACCCGACCGGTTGCCACGCTACCTGTAATCTCCCGTATTATAAAGCCCAATATCAACCTCTGCCTTTCCCTCACCATTTACCAACGCTTGATATCCCGCTTGACCCGCGTCCTTTTCCAGCTTCTTCAACCGCGCATTTTGAAATCTGATCTCGTCAAGATGCTCAAGATATCCATTCTCGACACCGGTGACGTACTCACCAGTAAAGACACCGACCTCGAACTGCGTGATATCCGGATTCTCGCCCGTGCATGCGGCAATCAAGTCTGGTAACGTCTGATAGATGACATCATCAGCACCGATAGCAACCGCGACTTCGGATTCAGTCCGCGAGTAGGCGACGAGTTCTTTAGTATCGGCAAGATCGATACCGTAGATATGGTTGTATCTAATCGGCGGCGCACAGCTCGCGACGTAGACGTTCTTTGCGCCGGCTTCGCGCGCCATTTGCACGATTTCTTTACTAGTTGTACCACGAACGATAGAATCGTCGACGATAAGGACGTTGCGGTTGGCGAACTCCAGGTCCATGGCGTTTAATTTTGTGCGCACGGACGAGCGACGCGCCTGCTGATCTGGCATGATAAACGTACGACCGACGTATCGGTTCTTGACAAATCCTTCACGGTAGATAATGCCGAGAGTGAATGCAAGCTGGAGAGCGGCGTTGCGGGACGTGTCTGGGACGGGAATGATCACGTCGACTTGTTTCTTGAGATTTTCAAGACCGCCAAAACGCTTGACGAGATTCGCGGCAAGCTTGTCGCCCATCGCTAGATGGCTTCTATATACGGAGATACCGTCCATAACCGAATCCGGACGAGCAAAATACACGTACTCAAAGATATCAGGCGTATAAGTTTTCTGAGGGACGACTTGCCGGAAAATCGGCTTCATTGTAGACTTGGGAATGATAACCGCCTGTCCAGGAAGCAAATCGCGCAAGTTCTGACATCCCTGCGCTTTAAGCGCGACAGACTCGCTGGCCATCAACTGGTCAACCGAGCCATCGGCATTTACCCGCTCTCCAATAACCAGCGGTCGAATGCCGTTCGCGTCACGAAATCCAATCAGTCCGAATCCCGCAAGCATACCGACGCATGCGAATGCGCCGCGGCATTCACGGTACACACCGCCCAAGGCAGTGAAAATATCTTCCTCATTGACACGGACTTTGTTTGTCTTTTCGAGTTCGGATGCAAAGACGTTGAGAAGAAGTTCAGAGTCAGAGTCGGTGTTAATGTGGCGGTGGACGTCTTGGTCGAGGTATCGCTTTAACGCTGGTGCATTTATAAGGTTACCGTTCTGCATATATTGTTAATCTATGTTTATAAGGTAATAAAAATAAAAGTAGTACGTACGTGAGAAAGAATGATACCGTAAGGCGAATTCACGTAGAACGGTTGAGCTTCCGAGTTGGCCGAGCTTCCACTCGTCGGATATCGCACTAAAAAACGTTTTGTGAGTCTTTATTCTTATCGCCAGATGTCCCTAACGTGGTAACTGCATTTTGCAAACATGTTTGTTCTCAGTCGTCGTAAAATTCCAATCAACCGACAGAGAATCATAAAAGAGTCGCAAACCACCTCAAAATCATGAAAGGGTAGAAAGAAAACTCACAGTGTCCGACGCCCATATTTCCGATAAGCCCAAGCAGACGCTGCTCATTAAACACATCTCTGATCATACCGTTGCCCTTGCACTGATACAAGCGACCACGCGGACCGCAAGTCACGATACCAGCCGCGTCCTGGCCGCGATGCTGCAGGAAATGCAGCGCTTCGAGAATTTGCGGGGCGGCGTTAGCCGCCTGGTCGGCGAGTAGGATACCGCAGATACCGCACATTGCTGCTTGTCTCAAGGGAGTTTTTTCAATTTATTCTAGCAAAAGAACAGAAAGCAGCGGTGAGAATAAAGAGGAAGGGCTTATATACAGGCCCTGCCAGAGGAGAAAGAGGCGAGGAGATGTCGTTGTGGGACTTTGAAGACCGACATTCTGAAATTCCAAGCGTTTGTGGGCTGGGCGGAAAAATATTCAGACTCGCTGCGAGCCGCACGCAAGAAAAAGGTTATCTTTATGGCGTAACTGCAGCGCGGGAAAAGATATATGCATACCATTTGTAGTTCATTCCTGCTGTATCTTGTATATACAATTTGCCGCAATGTAATAGTTGCAAACATCTTGCTCCGTCTGCGCATTCTGCCACCAGCAATCCGACAACAGTCCGCTGCAGGCACAAACGGCCCCACCGACAGAGACCAGTCAACTCGAAACTCCCAACGCGCACGTGACGGGAGAACCGACGCAGCTCACTAGCGACGCGTGGGTGACGTCATCTGCCCGCTCTCGCGAGTCCTTTATAACAATCCCATGTCCCCCTCTGTTCGGTCGACGAAATCCTTCTTTCACAAAACTTTTGTTTTTTTTTGATAATTTACCAAATACTTCTTGCTACTGAATATTAGAGATGGACGCATTCGAATCCTCGCCGGCGAAACTGCCTGAGCAGTCTCCTCCCGTAACTCCCCTGAATGTGTCTGGTTCGTTCACGCCTCCCCAGATCATCGGCCTGGCTACGCCTACGTCGTCCACGTTCTCGGACGAAACGCTACCAGAGTACCCCGACTCGCCTGCCGAGTCTACTAGCAATATCGCTACGCCTACCACCACTTACTCAGCGCCAACAACCATTCCTTCACGCCCTGAATCGCGCTCGTCTACATTATCTGGCGTATCGACTACGGCCGTCAAAGACGGCGTCGAAGGACGAAGAGTACACCAGCAGCCGGACGCATTCCTCCCTTCTTTATTAGGAGCCTACAGTCAGTCTTCCCATCACCACCATCATCACCACCGCGCAAAGCAGTCTGGAGAACAGCCGGTCGGAGACCAGACGCCGCGTCCCAATCTTTCGCGGTCGCCGTCGACAACATCGTCTGCTTCCTCGTATACGACAGATAGTGTGGGCGCCACTAGTTTTACTTCGGCGCCTATTGATGAGCTTCCCGCGCCGACGCCGACAAATACTGTTGTGTCAAGTTAGATGTGCCTGCTTTCTTGCAAAGCAAGCACTGACTCTTTGTCATTCGTGAATGTATAATCAAACCGCTACGAGTATCCTTCGAAGATTATCAATCTTGAACCGCTCGTCACATTGACGCAACAAGTGAGCCCTTGACAATGAAATGCATTTTTTTCTATCCACTATCACCATAATGTATCTTTTCACCAAGCCAAAAAAAAAGAGTAAATCATGTTTTTACGAATATGCTTGCATTCTGAACACAAGTTTCATCTGAGCATCCTGGAGCGTAGATTGAAATAATCTTCCAAAATCCAACTGCGGTCGATTAAGGTACTCATTTTCAACTAGAAGTCAACTCAGTTAGCCCTTTGTATATGAAGTTTAAAATAAGAAAAGGAGCGTACTCTCTTCGCCATCTTGAGATGATAGACTTTGCAATAGTGAGCAAAGCTCGTATAATACTTCTGCTTTCTTTTCGTGGATTATGCGGTTTCGTAGCGTATCCTGTAACGGCTCACATAAACTTTCCAATAATTCACTACCGCATCATTAGTCTCATGCGATTTCAAAAAAGCTGAAAGAGGATATTCGTACTATGCGACGCCTTCGCCTTCTGTAAATAATGCATGAAATAGGTCATATTCGTCATTGCATACTGTTCGTATGTACGCTATACTTTGGCGCGTCTAAAAGACTAGTCAGAGCTAGAAAATCATATAAACCAAAAATTCTTTTAAAAAACTTACTAATTGTATCAAATCAGAAATCAAGTTTCTCATATCCATAATCCGTTTCTGAATCACAGGAACCACAAGTCTTCTCCTCACATTCGTGTAGTATTTATAACAGTCTAACATCAGACTAGCATATTCTTCATGACCTTCACAACGTTTTTGGATCTCATCAGTTAATCCCTGCAAAATCGGTGCGTCTACTTTGAATTTCGTGTAGAACAAAGCAGATTGTGTTGAGTCGTTGAGAGCTTTTGCGGCAATTCGTGACTGCACGTCGTTTGCCACGTCACGGATGCTGTTGATGAAAAATACTCGAATGAGAGTAAGAGCCCGCGTCATACATTGTCGGAAACGCATCACATATAAATCGATTCCTTTGAATTTAGGCTATATTCTAATGTCAGCACTTGATAGTTACTGCTTAACGGCAAAGATAAAACATACGTGTGCATCACAGTACCCGATACACTGATCCAGAGTAGCAAGCATCTGTCTAAATCCTTCTTGCGTGACAAAATCAGTTCCCGGAGCATTCAGCCGTCGCGTGATTTCCTCCAACATATTGAACGGTCGTAGATGATCCTCTATTTCATCAGCCAGACGTGAAAGTCTGCTATGCTCGGTCGATAACTCGTCGCATGCTGCTTGGAATGAGGAAGTTTGTTTGCGAACTGCGTCGAAGCCGCCGCCTAGAATGTCGAGAAGCTCGAGCGTGCTGTTGGATTGAACTATGAACTGCTTGCATGATTCTCGATACGATTCAGCCGTATCGCGGAATTTTCTAAGACAATGAATTAGAAGTTAGTAGAAACTAGAATGGTGGTGGAAGATTGCTTACATATATTGGGCATCGTTGGCCGCCTGAATATCGCTCTCTAATGAATCGTAAACATCCATGAACGAAAGCTCGTCATCTGCTGTATATAGCAATGACTTTTTCTCAACTCGCGTGAACGGATAAGTAAGTAATGACACCGGTTCTTCCAGATCCACAAAGTGTTGAGTACAACCTATTGACTTTCGCAATTTACTGATTCCAGACATTGAATTGCTTCTTCGTAAGGGTACTGTATATTCGGGAATCTCACGCGTAATTTTGATCTGCTGCGTTACTTCCTCCGCCACATGTCGTAGACTGCCAGGCCGAGAATCGCGAGCGTCCGGGGACTATACATCTCTGATTAACCTCATACCCGACCAAGTCGTACACGCAATACTAACCTGAGACTGATGTTCTAAAGCGACATCCTGCAATATGGACTTCCGTCGTCGTCGATGCTTCTGCGGCGTAGGTTGTGGAGCGTACTGCGACGGACTGACATGATATGCCCAGTCGTCATACATGATTGTCTAGGTTGCCGTAGACTAAGTTGCAGCAAACAGAAAGTCAAAACCTCTTTACTGCACCGCAATTGTTTTAATATCTGGTAATCAATGTCAAATATGTCTAGAGTAGTATTAAACGCTCTGTATCGTCCACTTTATAGAGACTGGAAAATGAGTGGGTGGCTAGATTCGGGAAAAGAGACTGGGCTTGAACTTCTCGAGGACGCAGGTCGATGTCAAAGTCCAGGGGCCCGCGTTTAAGTTTTTACAGCCCCTCGGTCGTGGGATCATTTCAACCCCGGCTCCAGCTTGGTTATTGTTTATTCTCAGTAACTTATCTGATTATGGTCATGTCTGTATTATAGAGCCGTCAATTCTGATTGTTGTAACATACTTCCCGAGCAACGCATTTTCAGTCTTTCGACTCGCATACAACATACAGAATCATTACGCCTTTGCGAATATAATACACCGCTCGCGAAATGCCGCTGTTGCAAAGAATAACCCGCCTTCTGAGCAAAAAAGCAGGCGCGAGATCGTTGATTTCTGTGTTGCCGGTGGTCTCAATAATTCTAGTCATTGCAGGAGTCGGGTTACTGTTTGTTCTGCCTATGGATGGGCAATTTCGACGGACGTATATTTCAGAAAATGCACTGCTGCCAGGACAAGCGCATACTTATTTCAAAGATTCGGAAGAGAGCATTTTGAGAGCATACAGAGAGGAAGTGAGGTTGCTTAAGGATGTTGCTGAACCTGAGTGAGTATTCTGTTATGTTTTATATTCTGGTCGCGACCTAACCAAAGTATAGGCGCGCAGTAGTGATTGAGAAGTGGATTAATGACATGGGATATAAAGCAGCTATACACAATTGGACATTTAGTCATCACGACGACGTCAAGTCTGGATCAAATGTATATGGTGTACTTCATGCCCCCCGAGGAGATACCACTGAGTCAATGATTCTCTGTGCGCCGTGGATCAACGGCGACAATGAATTCAATGAAGGCGGAGTAGCGCTCGCGATTGCGTTAGCCAGGTATTTTACTCGGTGGTCGGTATGGTCGAAGGATATCATACTCGTGATTCCGTCGGATACGAGCTACGGACTGAGTAAATGGGTCGAGGATTATCATTATACGTCCATGTCTGCTTCGAGCGGGTCGATCCAAGGTGGAGTCGTTCTAGATTTCCCGGGGACTCATGAGCATTTTTCACGGATTGAAATAAAATACACAGGTTATAATGGGCAATTACCCAATTTAGATCTGATTAATTCAGCGGTGTTGATTTGTGCGCATATGCATCTCGACGTCGCGATTCACGGCGTCACTGGAACTGACCACGAGTACAAGAATCGAGCGACTACATTGTTCAGAGGTATTGTCGATCAAGCGTCTTCTGGATTATATAAGCAAGGATACGGGAGCGAGCCTTTCAGTGGCTGGAGAGTGGACGCCATTACGATTAAGGCCGTCATGGATACTCAATCAATGCCATACACACAGATCGAGTATGGCAAACTTGTCGAGTCAGTTCTGCGCTCGGTTAACAATCTACTGGAACATTTCCACCAGTCGTTCTTCTTTTACTTGATGATGTCACCTTGGCAGTTTGTTAGTATTGGAACATATTTACCGGCTGCTATGCTCGTCGGCGCAAGTTTTACAATTAAGGGAATTTACTTGTGGATGAAAGCGACAGAGGCGGTGCATGGGCAATCAGTCGTGGAATCTGCCCGTGCGTTTATGGTATTTGTCTCGATTATAGTGTCTTCTGCGATGTTTTTTGGTATAGCTAATTATGCGCCCACTTTCGTATGTCGTTATTCCCTGAATGAAGTAAGATTTCTGAGGCTAATTTGTATATTATAGATCGTATTGCCAGTGTTTGCAGTCATTGCTGGGATATCAATAGCATTACCGTTTCTGCTAAGCAAGCTTCTTGCCCGACAATCCAGATCCTATATCAACAAATTGCGATCCTACTCACTAATTTATGTCGGTCTTGTCCTAACCACTCTCAGCACGTTGAACTTCTCTCTCGCGTTAACCCTCGGACTTTTATTTTTCCCGCTTGCGCATCTCCTTAGACTGGGCAAGGATATATCGAGTCCTTCGATGAAATCAAATTTGGCTTCAGCGATATCTACAATGGCGGTTATACTGACGAGTCCGTGGGCATGGAGTTTCGCGTATTTCAGATTTATCGTGTGCCCGCCCACCTCGGAAGAAATGGTCTTTCCAAAAATAATCACCTCGATTTCTATATCTGAGCTGCAAAAATTTGTGAGCGGTGTGATGTGGAATTGGCGGGCGCTAGGCGTATGGTCATTTATACCGATTTTGTTCTTAGTGTGGATGCCGTTTTGGATCAGCGCTGTTACTGCTACATTGATGGAGACTGATGAAGTCGTGGAGGAAGTGAAAAGGATCAAGGACGACAGAAATGATATAAAAAGTAGCGAACAGATCCAAAAGGAGTGACTATGAATTGCATGTTTATCAGCATATTAATTACTAGCTAATTTCAGACTAAAAGCTCGTAATAGACCGAATAGCTGCCGTCAATTGCGAAATGATTTCGATATGGCATCGCCGCCGCACGCCCAGATTTATTAGACGGAAAACCCTAAACAAAGACATAAGTCAACGAAGCGTATCTGGCAAATGTCACCCGTTTCTGTTGATCTTTTTGGCACCGCCCGCTTTCAATTGTGTTTCTTCGCTTGTATAATTAGTGACAATCTGTTTGTGGCCTGTAATACTGTGCTGTTTCTAGTATCCGCTGAATAAGGTTGGTCTTTTTGTCCCACATGGTGATTTGCTTGCTGTTAGATCAGTGGCTGGTATGCAGCAATGCATGTATAGTGCATTTCTTCATCTATAGTCTCTTAACGTTATCACCAGCTAATTAATTGAATTTTGCTAATTGCCATATGTTGCAGGTATTTGTCAGTATAAAAAAATACAATGTCGTATAGAATAGGTATGTATCCAGCGCAATCAGATCAGCGATTAGAACTCTGACAAATGACAATCTAGAGCACGCATCGTCTGGGCGCGCAGCCTGTCGTTCGCCATGGTGCAAAGCCAATGAAACGAAAATCCAAAAGGGAGAAGTACGACTCGGCGTTTTCGTCACCGTGGCCGAACATCAAGCCTATCAATGGCGCCATTGGTACGTCCTCATCTAACTCTTTGTTAATGAGCAGCATGCTGATCTCATTAGGAACTGCGTGACACCACAAGTTATGGAAAATATCAAGAAATCGTACGATAATCTACCCGAAGATTTGGACGGATATACGGATCTTGAACCAGATATGCAGAAAGAGGTAGCCAGTGCGCTGGAAGCTGGACATATCGACGACAAGAAATATAAGGGTGATGTCTCGCTAAATCGGTTAGGCGCTAAGAAACCGCGGAAAACTAAAGCTACTAAGAAAGATGGGGACAAGGAGGAGGATGATGAGAAGGAGAAAAAAGATGAGAAAGATGAGAAGGACGATAAGGACAAGAAGGAGGAGAAAGTGGCTGTTAAAGAGGAAAGTACAGCCGATGCAGATAAAGGGAAACCAGCAAAAAGAGCTGCAGATAGCGGCGACGTTGGCAGCAATGGAAAACGCGCCAAAGCCGTAAAATCAGAGAAGACTGATGAATCGTAAGTACACGATAGGTGTGTTGCCGCATACCTCGAGAACTGACAGTTAATGTGACTTTAGATCTGCCAAGCGAGGACGGGGTCGTCCCAGAAAAGATGCATCTGGTCCGTCTTCGTCAGATAAACCGCAAAACGCAAAGGATGATAAGAAAGATGGCACTAAAAGAGGTCGCGGACGGCCTCGGAAACCAGAAGTATGTTTTCCATTTGCTGACGTGACACGAGAGAAGTTGTTGCTAATATCTACTATAGTCTGAGAAGCAAAAGGTGCAAGCTGATCCCACTGTACCGAAACGTGGACGCGGACGGCCGCGGAAATCGGAGACCGAAGCTGAAGATGCGTCAGATACACCGCAAGCGACAGCTGCTGAAGATGCTTCGCCTGCCGAAGTTGTAAAGAAGTCGCGTGGACGTCCTAAGAAAGTCGTTGAATAGTCTAGATGGTTTTAAGTGTGTCATACTATTTGTTTAGTTTCTAGGGAATGGGCGCTTGAATGGAGTGGGATCTGACTATATTGAGTTTGATGACTGAATTATGGAGTATGGCTTCTTGTCTGATTGTTGCTACTTAGTCTATCTAATACTGTATCATCTGTCTCGTGTCTCATTTACTCGCGCCATGATTATTGAGCTATCTAAAACCCAAGCTTGTGAATGGTAGAAATTCGAATTCAAAGGCTATGGAGAAGCGCGCGAGGATGTGAAATTTCGATGAGCCTCACGAGGAATATCGCATTTTATCCACGCTCGAGATTCCAATTCCCAATCTCCATTTCTCACCCATTACCTCGCCGCTTCAGTCTCCTTTCATTTAACAAAGGCGTTGAAGATCTTGATTGTCAGCATTTAAGGAAGAGTGAATATGAGTAAGAATCTGGCAGGCCCTTATAAACGCACAGATGCGCAGCGTCTTCGAGGTCGGGTTATTGCTTTATTCGTCGGTGGTGTTGTGGGATTATACTTCGGAGCCAAATTGATTCCCTATGAATTAGTAAGTTGATTTATTTCACGTTTACTAGAGATGGCATTGCTCTGCGTATTTTGAAAAATGGGACGAAAGGATTAACAGCTATGGAAATAGATAGGCAAGCAACGACCGTCGGAAGAAATCGGCAAATCAGGCCAACCATTCATCAAATTCCGAATAGAAAACGCAAAACCACTTGAACTGAAACGCGAAATCAGAGAAGAACAATATAAACAGCAGGTCGCCAAAATGGTAGAAGAGATCCAGCAGCAGAGAATGAAAGACGGCAAACCGCCGCTCGACGAGGATGTTATCCATCAGCGCGCGAAGCAGTTGGCTGAGGTGAGATTTGGGCTGAAACCGATTGAGGATGAGAAGGAGGAGCGTTTAGGGCCGAAGGTCGATCTTGAGGAGCTGAGGAAAGGGACGGATGAAAGTACGAATGAGTGGATGAAGGCTAAGTTTGGATCAGCTGAAAATCAAGATTAAATGGGCGATTTTTAAGATTGAAAAGGAGATTTGGCCAGTTTATATCGCAATTAATGAATCTAAGTAATGAGGAAAAGTATGGAAGCGAATACGCTGAGTCCTTTAAGTTATGGATATCAAAAAGTTATGCAAGTAAGACAGTGCTGGGTACAACCTGCTTCGCGAAACATTCAAGTTCTCAAAGACGCGATAAATAATTAAAAAAATACTCTATCTTCTATCTCTTTTTCTTTTGTTTGGCTTTTAAAATACGAATTGTTCTTCTTAAATATAAAACGGCAATGTAATTGCGGGTTAGGTGGTGAAATGGGAAGACTACGAGAAAAAACGAACTTTTCCTCTGATTTTAACGGTATCTATATTGAAGTTGTTCATTAGCACCGACAACTTACACGAATCACGACAAGCATTTATAGATACCTAGACACGAATACGTTTTAGAGAGACGCTACTTGAATATATAACACATGTCACAACCAAAAACAGAATCACCAACCACAATCATACTAAGCGATACCTCTCTTCCTGAAGGTCTTCCTCGTCGCGCAATCCCTGGTCAACCACTATGTTCGTCAAACGAATACACAGCCGGTGCGGGAACCTATATTGATAGTAACGTCACTATCTCCAGCAAAAGCGCAATCATCGCATCTATTCTGGGAAAAGTCATTGTTAAACGAACAATAAAGGCCGACACCGATTCAAAAACCGAGCAACCGTCGAAAACAGCGCATTATATTCGTACAGTGTCAGTAGTTCGACCGGAAAAAGCGGCTGATGCGGCAAATTCGGTGCCGGCGGTTGATGATATTGTATTGGCAAGAGTAGTGAGAATCAATCCGCGATTAGCAAGCGTGGTTATATTAGCTGTAGGCGATGGAAACGCGACCGAAGAGTACGGTGGGCTTATCAGGTATGATGGTTTATTTGCTGGGAGTTTTACAATGAGATGCTGATTGAATTAAACTAGATCGACGGATGTTCGTGAAACCGAAAAGGACAAAACGAAGATGTTTTCAAGTTATCGTCCGGGAGACATCATTCGCGCGCTTGTAATCTCCCTCGGCGACGGGACAAATTATTACCTTTCGACAGCACGAAACGATCTTGGTGTGGTGTTTGCTACTAATGAATTATCTGGAGAACCAATGTATCCTGTTGATTGGCGGACAATGAAGTGTCCTGTAACTGGATCTACTGAAGAGAGAAAATGTGCCAAACCGGCAGAGTAATGTTGGAGTACAGTATAATTTACAGCTTTTAGCACAGTTTTATTAGATGACAGTATGTTCTGTAATTCACTATTAGATCACGACTTTGGACTACTCGCAGTAGTATAACAACAAAATTGAGCCAACAAAATTACAACCAGGAAAGATGGAATAAATACAACGGAAATGGAGAACAAAATAAAGAAAAGAAGAGAAAGCTGACATGTGAAAATGCATAGCAAACACGTAAAGAAAAAGTCACAGAACCTGCATATGCCCTTCTTGTATATATCTAGGCGCAGACCGTATATTATCCATGAACCTTACCCGCTCGACAGCTGCGTATCAAACGCAGACAACGCACAAAGCAACTTTAAAAAAACATACACAGAGATTATCAAAAAAAGAAGACGTCAAAGAAATTAGGCATTACGAGCTCTTATCCTCAAGTGCGACTTTGCTGAGTTGCTCCATAACTTCGTTATCCATAGCCTTTTCGCCTAATTGATGATTGGCATCAAGTACAGAAGCAGCTTCCTCAGCAGTCTGGTTGTTTCCTAACATTTCAGCAGGAAGGGTTGTCGAGGTCGAAGCAGCGGCTTTCGGCTCGGCCTCAGTCTTTGCGATCTCCTGTTGTATTTCGGCATCGTCAGCAGCGCGAAGGACCGCCTCAGAAAGACCGATGCCGCCTCCGAGAGCACGCCATCTCTGCATGTAGCGCGCATGCTTCTCGGCAGCCATTTCGTCGAGCGCTTTCCAGTATATTTCGTGATTGTACTCGAACTCTGACTTCCCGCCAAAGACGGTGTCGAGTTGCTCGGTGGGGACGTATTTGTCGATGGGCTCAGAGAAGACCAGCTTTTCGCGGGTGAGGGGATCAATGAAGGGATAGATGATCTTGAGGAAAGTCCAGACAAACCACGGGATGTTAATCACGAGAGCCTTTCCGAGACGCTCGGGGTAGTGAGTCTGCAGGATGTGAAGAACTTGACGGCCCTGGTTGACGGAAGGATTTTTGGAGGCCGATGACGATTTGAAGTCAATTAGCAAGGCAAGAGACTCCTGGCCGCTAGGCATAAAATCAATGACATGCTCGAGAGAGTAGACGAGATGCTGGATCTGGCGGTCCGACTTGTCGGTATTCTGACGGGACGGGTGGAGGTAAAGACAGGGTCGGGCGTTGTAGTCGAAGCCGAGGATGATTTGCTTGCCTGAGGCGTTCTAGAATAGCAAAAGAGTCAGTATTACAGTCATTCTGGCACAGCTGCAAGAGCAATTGAGTAAAGACAACAGAGGGAGACATGCCTCGGGGGAGATGTAGTCAGCAGTAAGCTTGCGGACGCCGTACTCGCGACGCCAGACGAGCGAGCCTTCGATGCGTTTTTTCGCGTCAGCAATTTTCCACTTTGTAGCGCGGAGATAGCGCAGGATGCACTCGCGCGTGAGCCAAGCGAGCTCTTCGTCATCGAGAGGAGCCGTTTCCTTGCTGTTTTCGGCGACCGGCAGCTCGGTGATGGTCTTGAGGTGCTCGAGGACTTCATTGTACTTTTGCTCCTCTTCGTCGGTGAGAGGCGGTCTCGGGACGGGCTTGCAGTTGGGCAGAGGCTCGCTGAAGGGCACGTAGCGAACCATTGTGGGTGCTGGAGAGGGTCGGCGAGGAGGGGAGGAGCAGGACGGACAGGAAAAAGAGAGGAAGAAAGAAAAGGAGCCGGGCGAGGGCAAGGGCCGGCGGAACGACAGCCATTCGGGAGCGCGCCAGGCTGGTGGCGGGCCGTCGCTCGGGCGCGTTTGCGGCTCAGCCGTGCTGGCAAGCGGTTGATGCGACGATCCGGCGTGGTGGAGGAGGTGGTCGAAGGCGAAGACGGCGAAGACGGCATGGCACACTGCAATTGCAACGAGAGCAAGACGAAAAACGCGCTGGGCAGGGCGATGGGGGCTGCCAGCGGTTCTGCTGGTGATCAGCCCTGCCCGGCACGAGGCTGCTCCGAACTCCGAGGACAAGCGAGAGTCAGCGGAAGCCGGCGAGGACGGCGTATTTACGTAATGCCGGTGAGATTTCTATTCGGCAGAATAGCAGCGCTGTAGGCAGCCAGGGATTTAAGTGCAGGAAAGACAGCTACTTTGCTGCTCGCGCGCGTGCAGTGGATTGCTGCTATCGTGTCTTTGGCTGCTCTCTCATAACCACTTTACATGCAGATATGGCCGAAATTGCATCCTAAACTACGATGACACAAAATAAAGCGAAACCTTGGCTTGTGCAAATCAATCGTTCTAGCACGGCGTCTTATCATCTAGATCTCGTCTTAGACCAGCTAATCAACAATCAGTCGGATAGCCCTGTCATAGCGCATCATGATAATAGCCACGTTGGTCACGTGACTATTCTATTTCTTGCGAGTATTTCTGATATTTGGTTGGAGTATGGCTAGAAAAAGTTCAGATGGCGAACATGAGTACGGACGGGCATCGGGCAGTGTTGCATGGCCACTGGAATACTGCTGGCATCGAAGTTGACCTCATACCAGCGCTCTCGGTTCCACCAGCAGATCAAAGACCGTTCAGCAATTCTGCTTAGTACATTGTCAAAACTTCGATTGAAGATATGTATATACCACGACCCGCAAGACCATTTACGACCAATCTCTAGCGCCGTCATAACGGCTTTTCCAGTGAATCTGTGCTTTCTAGATTAAACAGCACATTTCGCTGGTAATTCTCCCACATTTGTGATAACAGTTCGACATTCATATTCTCGCGGTTGACGTCCTAGATTGCGTTTAGCCGATAGTCTGATACGAAAAAAGCAGCAATACCAGAGCGGTGTACCTGTAACGTTCTGTTCAAAACAATGACGGCTTCGTTGAGTTTCTCCTGTATTTTGGTAGTGTTAATAAACGCCGTTCTGTGCCAGGTACGCGTTGCAAAGAGACGTACAATATTTGTGATGATTCGCGACAACAACGCGTTCTGAACTTGTTCGTGAGGATTCTCCATTCCGCGTTTTAATGACTAAAACAGCTCTCAGTATTCACCTATATCGATGCCTTACAGTAAGTACTCACGGTTTAACAAACAGGAATACCGCGAGCAAAGAACGCGTTGAGCAACAGGTCAAAACAATCCAAAACAGACAAACCCTATCCGCAAACCTTGTAATGAACCCTTCCCTTCATTGCAGATCTGATAAGACTGATCCGAGAGTCAGCCGATGGCGGTGTGCTCGCCTGAGCAAACAAGCCTTTTGATAGACCGGGTGAGTGTTTTATCCAGTCACATTATAGTCGGATTTCTGCGTAGAGCGCGATTGAGTAAGTAGAAGTAACTGGTTGTGGGTAGAATAGGCGATAAGTGTGGTGTGTTTCTCGGGAACAGCTCTGGCAGAAGAGCCGTGTATTCACAGCCAAGCGCGCAATTAGGCACTATAAAATACCATAAACAATAAACGATAGCAACAACACGCCGCAACAACACAGTCCGACAGCTGCCTCCCTGCAATCGAGCGAAACCGAGCACGCCTCGGATATGCGCCCAGCGAGTACGAGCGCCGCTCGGATAGGATAACGCCACTCTCGGGCGGCCAGGGTTAGCAGAACACACGAAAGCGGAACTGAGTTCCTTTGCCATCGCACCACTCGCGCCCAACCGGCCTTTATTTGCCTTCCTCGCCCGGCCGCCTGCTCTTCCCCAACTCGCCCCGGCCTCCTGCTCAACCACCGGCTTCTCCGTCTCTCTGCGCTTCTTCAACAGACTGAACCCCCTGCAGCGCCCGCAATGTCCGTCGCCCTGCTCTCTGCCCCCCTTCGGCCCCGATAAGACTAACCTCGTCCGCGTTCTAGGTCTTCAATCTACGACAGCGCCCTTGCCGCGCCCTCCTACGGCGAGACCCTCTCCAACATCGGCGACGCCTTTCCGGCCTACAATGTCATCGACAGGCTCTGGGCTGCCTGGTACACCTGGATGCAGAACGACGTCCTCGCTACCGGTACGTTGTTACGCGTCGATTATTTTTTTGTTGCTGCCTCGGTCGCCCGCCGCGCTCGCGTCCACGCCCTCAGACCATCGTGCTTCTTGCTAACTTTTTCGTGCTTCTCACAGGCCTCATGATCTTTGCCATCCACGAGTTCTTCTATTTCGGAAGATGCATTCCATGGATGATTATCGACTGCATCCCGTACTTCCACAAGTACAAGATCCAGCAGGGCAAAGTCAATTCGTGGAAGGACCAGTGGCAGTGCACCTCTGCCGTCCTCCTCTCGCACTTCACGGTCGAGCTTCCCCAAATCTGGGTTTTCCACCCCATCTGCTCTTACTTCGGCATGGCTTACGATACCCCCTTGCCTAACTTCCTCACCATGTTCTACCAAATCGCTCTCTTCTTCTGCATGGAGGATACCTGGCATTACTGGAACCACCGTCTGATGCACTACGGTCCCTTTTACAAGTACATCCACAAGCAGCACCACCTCTACTCGGCTCCCTTCGGTCTCGCTGCCGAGTACGCGTCTCCTATCGAGGTCATGGTTCTCGGTCTCGGTACCGTGGGCTCGCCTATCCTCTGGTGTGCGCTCACCCATAACCTCCACATCTTCACCTGCTACTTCTGGATCGTTCTCCGTCTTTTCCAGGCCGTCGATGCTCACTCTGGATACGAATTCCCCTGGTCTCTGCACCATTTCCTCCCCTTCTGGGCCGGTGCCGATCACCACGACGACCATCACCGCTACTTTATCGGAAACTACGCTTCCTCGTTCAGATGGTGGGATTTCCTTCTTGACACCGAGGCCGGCCCCAAGGCTAAGGCCGATAGAATCTCCCGCGAGAAGGCTAAGGCCACTGCTAAGCTCCAGGCTGAGATTGCTGGGGCTTCCACTAGCTCGACTAAGAAGACCGAGTAGAGTTGTGGCGGTTGGAGTTTTTTTTATTGGCGAATGATTAATTTGATGTCGAAGGGTTTACAGGTCATAGATAGCTGTTTGTAAAGAAATTTGATCATGATAGATTGAGTTTCTTGGGTGGAGCTGTATAGAGTCCTGTCTTTTAAAAAAAATATTTATTACATGGCTGGGCGAAATTTACTTTATTTATTATTATATTATTACCGTTTACAATTATATATCGGATCTGATGTTTCAAAAAAAAAGAGAAATGGTTATACCACAAGCGAATGTCTCTCATGTCTTTCCTTACTACTTTTATGGCTGGCTATTATTCTACTTTTATCATAATGTATATTTATTTCTTGGGTGCAAATCTTACTCGCTCATTATCTTTTTTTCAAAATTACTCTATCTTCTTTTTAACTTCGCCTGCACCGTCTATTGGAACAATGACGTCGGCAGCTTTCCACATATACCAATTAAACAACGTCCTATACGGGCTAAATGGGTCTGATTTTTCAATCATCTCCTGCTCGCTCATGTACTTGAATTTTCCTTTTTTGCCCTTTGCCAACGCCAGATTCCTTCCCCACCACGACGCCATACCTCTCTGCACACCTAAGTCTCCCAAGGAAAAGACATTCGGACGCTTCAATGCGAAAATCAGAAACATCTCACAAGACCAAACTCCCAAACCGCGGACTTTGACGAGTAACTCAATGACTTCTTCGTCACTCATTGTGACTAGGTCATGAGGGTTTATTTCTCCAGAGTGGAATTTAGCCGCGAGATCGAGCATGTACTCTGCTTTCCGGCCCGAGAAACCGATGGAGCGCAAAGTGGCTGCGTCGACTTTGAGGACTTCTCCAGGAGTAGGAAATCTAGTTGAGAGAACTTGGTCGGCTTCTTGTAAACTTTTGTCTTCTAATTTAGGCGGTAGGCGGTTAAACAATGCCACGAAACGGGCTTTGATGGAACGAGCTGCCGAACCACTTATTTGCTGAGAGATAATTGACGAACCGAGCGCTTCGAATGGGTTGACTGGTTTCTCTAAATCCTCTTCACTTAAGAATTTGCATGGATATAGATCGGAAAGTTGTTTGAATCGAGGGTCGATAGAAATCAGATGCGCAAGCGCTTTGTCGAGCGTAAAGTCCTTCTCGTAGGCCTTGGGTACGATAAGCACTGGCGCAGGTACATCGCCGTCGAGGCTGGCTGACAGATCTTGAATAAGAAGTTGGTCGGCGGGAATGTACCCTTCTTTGGTAGCTGATTCTTTTTTTCTTATCGCGACTGTTTCCTTGGTAATAGTAGTTGTTGCAGTCTTCTTTGCCCGCTTAGTGGGTTTAATAACGTCTTCTTCTTGTTCGGTTTGGACGGTAGTGGTGGGTCGTTTATCATTCTTAGTTGATGAAGTGGCTATTGCTCTCTTTGACGGTCTGAATATAGTCGATATCGAGTTTGTTGTATCGCTGGAGATCAGAGTGGAAGAGATCAAGGTGCTGCCAAGCGTGTCGAGAGCAGCTGTACTAACTCGGGAGGAACGAGTTACCCTCATTGCTGAACGTAATAAACAAGACGCCACTTCAAATTTTGTGGTACAGCAGCAGATAATGAGTACGTACGAAAGCGGAAGCTGGGACAGGCGTGGACCAGAAGGCTGGCTGACTACGATCGATGCGAGCCGAGTTTGATAGTCAGTGAGAACTAAAGTCCGCGGCGGTCTGCGCTCTGATTAGCGACGAAGTGCAGTACCCAGACACATAAGGCGATAAGCTGATAGGAATAGACCAAAGTGCAATATATGCAGCATCTGCTCTGAATAACCCGGTCGGATGTGCATTATATTGTCAGACTCATCATACTCGTCCATTTCCTCTGCTAACATTATCAAGGGCCTTGTGCGGGCACGAGGGGCAACCACGCGCTCATCGGCGTGAATCATACTTCGGGCTCTCCCAAAATCTACGCTCAAATCTTTTCTCTTTCTCCAGCAACGCTCTCATTCTGTGTATATTTCGCATCTTAGCACTGTATAACTGTTGCTATACTATTGTCTAAATGCCAGCCGCTTTGCCTGTATGTTCTTCTTCCTTTCCCTGCCTTTCGCTCGTGCCGCAGATACCCGGCCAGCATTGCGCTTGCTCGTCGAAATTACATGCTAACCATTCGTCTTCAACAGATGTTCACCGCCGAGGGGTTGAACTCCTCCTCTTCTGGCGCGTCTAGTGTCATGAACGAGGAGCCTGAGGATGTTCGAAGTAGGTTAATTTTTTGTTTTGGAAAGGAGCACCACAAGCTATAGATATTGACGACTTCATTACCAGTTATTGGATATGATCCTCTCGTTCCTCCCGCTCTTCTCCAACTCGAGTTCCCTGCCGTATGCACCCTCCCACTTAACTAACTCTTCAAATCAATTCTGATGTGTGATTTTCATCTAGTCCGCTCGCTCGACCGAAACCGTCATGATGGGCCGAAAGGGCGCCGTCAAGATCATCAATGGCAAGTCCGACAAATTACTTGTCATCGTAGGACCCTGCTCGATCCACGATCCCGAAGCTGCCTACGAATACGCTGCTCGTTTGCGTGTTCTTGCCGACCGACTTTCTGATGACTTGCATATCGTTATGCGTGCGTACCTCGAAAAACCGCGTACGACGGTCGGCTGGAAAGGCTTGATCAACGACCCTGATATTGACGAGTCGTACAAGATCAACAAAGGCCTTCGTCTCAGTAGACAGCTTTTCTGCAAACTTACGGATATGGGAGTGCCTATTGCCTCCGAAATGCTCGATACGATTAGCCCTCAATTTCTAGCTGATCTTCTTTCATGTGGAGCTATCGGCGCCCGAACTACCGAATCACAGTTGCACCGAGAGCTTGCGTCCGGTGTGTCTTTCCCCGTCGGTTTCAAGAACGGAACCGACGGATCCCTCGATGTTGCCGTTGCTGCTGTCGGCGCTGCCTCACATCCTCATCATTTCATGGGTGTCACAAAGCAGGGGTTGGCAG
Source organism: Myxozyma sirexii (assembly GCA_030568315.1). Lineage (NCBI taxonomy): Eukaryota > Fungi > Ascomycota > Lipomycetes > Lipomycetales > Lipomycetaceae > Myxozyma > Myxozyma sirexii. Next base: position 57,908 of record JAJLTT010000028.1, read on the forward strand.
CTATTACCACCACCAAGGGTAACGAGCATTGCTTCGTTATTCTCCGCGGAGGCACCAGCGGGCCTAACTATAGCAAAGAGCACATCCAAGCGGCGAAGAAGAAGCTTCCGGCCGGTATTCCTTTAATGGTCGACTGCTCTCACGGAAACTCGATGAAGGACTACCGAAACCAACCTGCAGTGTGCAAAGCCGTCGCCGATCAAGTCCGCGAAGGCGAGGAAATCATCATGGGCTTGATGATTGAGAGCAACATTAATGCCGGACAGCAAAGCGCTGCGACTCGTGATAATCTGAAGTACGGTGTCAGTATTACCGATGGCTGCGTTTCGTGGGAAGATACCGTGCCTATGCTTGAAGACTTGGCGTCCGCTGTGCGTGAGCGAAGGCAAAAGGTATCTGCTGCGAAGCAGGCTGCGAAATTACATAGTGCTTCCCAATAAAAGATACGAAAAGAACTCTTGTTTAAGTTTATAGAAGCTATAAACTGTTATTGTATTTGTCTCTTATCAAAAGTACTCTGCACATTACGCAAGTGAGAAATAAACAGTTCAGTTGGTTGATCGTTGTAAGGTTGTCTCTCGGAATGTGTGTTTTTGTTTATTGGTTCATCTCTGTAATTGCGCGTGTTTGGGATCCTGTTATTGCCTCTTTTTACTTTTTTTTTTTTGTAATTTTACTTTTTCACTATATATATTTCAAATGCTACTATATCCTTATTACTCTGAAGCGTAATCTAGCAAGAGAACTTTATTATGTAAAGGGGCTTTCACAAATCCATTAAATAAAAATAGCAAGATCCAACGCTATAACTTTGAATGAAACCACAACTCCCTCCCATCCTTTTCTCGCACGCTTAAACGCTCAACTCGACCTTCTCCGAAACAATCAAATGCTTGTAAGGAGCCAGAGCCTCTGCAACAGTGACATTAACGAACTTTTCAGTCTGCTGGGGCGCCCGACCGACAAACGTGCTCGGATTAAGTAAAGTGTCGAGTTCAGACCAGACAGGCTGAAAATACGGCTCTTTTTTAATTCGCTCGATGAGATCGTTGTCACCACCTTCTTCCTTGACGACCTTGGCGGCCTGGTGGGATAACACGCGAATATGTTCGTGGCAAACTTGTCGGTCGCCGCCTTTTTGGACCATGGCCATGATGATGTTCTCGGTGGCCATGAATGGGAGTTCGCTCATGATGCGGCGCTCGATGACCTTGGGGTAGACGACCATGCCCGAGGTAATATTGAGGAGTGTGGAAAGAATGATGTCGGCGGTCAAGAAAGCGGATGGAAGCGAGACCCGACGGATCGCAGAGTCGTCGAGAGTGCGCTCGAACCATTGAACGGACGCAGTCTGCACAGTGTCCTGGAATAAGCCGGTCAGATGGCGAGAAAGAGAGCAGACGCGCTCGCAACGCATGGGGTTGCGCTTATATGCCATCGCGCTGGACCCGATCTGTGTGCTCTCAAAGGGCTCTTCGACTTCTTTCAGGTTCGCAAGCAAGCGAAGATCGGTGGCCATCTTGTGCGCGGTAGCCCCGAGCGAGGCAAGAGGGCCCAAGACGTCGACGTCGATCTTACGGGAGTAAGTCTGGCCAGTAACAGGGTATGCGCCCTTGAATCCGAGTAGTTCGACAACAAGTTGATCAAGTTCTTCGACCTTGTCGTGGTCGCCGTTGAAAAGAGTCAAGAACGAGGCCTGAGTTCCGGTGGTTCCTTTGACGCCGCGCAGAAGAATATCATCTCTGGCGCGCGAGATGTTGCGCAAGTCCCAGAGGAGTTCTTGAAGCCAGAGTGTAGCGCGCTTGCCGACAGTAGTCAGCTGAGCAGGCTGGAAATGCGTCCAGCCAAGGACCGGCATGTCCTTGTACTGCAGCGCGAACTCAGACAGTTTCTGGATAACATTGACTAAGCGCTTAATCAAGATATCGCATGCGTCTCTCAGGAAAATAAGATCAGCGTTATCGGTAACGTAGCATGAAGTAGCCCCGAGATGGATAATTCCAGCAGCAGCAGGCGCAGCGACACCGTAGACATGCACATGCGACATAACATCATGGCGCACAATCTTCTCCTGCTCGCTCGCAGCGCGAATTTCGTCATCGGTGATCTCGACATGGGCGCGGAGCTGCTCAATAGCCTCGTCGGTGATGGCGGAGAGATCAAGCTGCTTCTCGGCAATGGCAAGAGTTAGCCAGAGTTTTCTCCAGGTGGAGTATCTGGTTCGGGGCGAGAACAAAGCCGACATCTCCTTCGACGCATAGCGCGAGGACAGCGGCGATGAGTACGAGTCAAAAGACGACATCTTGCGTATATTCGACGATAGGGCAGAATGCTTCTGTCTCGAAATATTTTGTCCTCGGGTGCGTGGGCAGTGTGCGGCTCGGCTTCTCCAGGTGGCGTCACGTGAAATTAGTCACTGCGTAGGGTTAAATTAGGGCAAGCAAAGCTGCGTGACTGCGGTTGCTGAGCGCCGCCGCCGCAGCCCGCCGACACAACAGATTTGTGCGGGCGGCAGGAGTAGGGTTTTGCGGTTGGGACCGCGCAAAGTGTACAGTTCGCCCGCGACTCTTCTTCCAGACCGTCCTTCTACAGTCCATTCCCACCATCTTCACCATGCCACCAAAAGCCCCCGCCACTGCTAAGGGTATGTTTTGCTTGTCGGCGTGCTGCTGCGTGCCGCTGCCTTGTTCGCGAAGAGGCGCGGACCGCACGAGAGATCTCGTTGCTATCGCGTTCACCGCTAACATGTCTTTTTTCCGACAGAGAACATTGCCCTCGGCCCCCAGATCAGAGAGGGCGAGCTCGTTTTTGGCGTTGCTCGTATCTGTATGTCTTTGCAGCATCTTTTATGTCGATTTGATACCAGGAACAGTGCTTACCAGCCGAATTGAACAGTCGCTTCCTTCAATGATACCTTCGTCCATGTCACCGATCTCAGGTACGCACTTCTCTCTCGCTAGCACCTGAACGACTATTACAATGCAATATATTGGGATTAGGCCGGGCGGTGCTGTTGAAAATGCATTGATAGAAATACTAATTGGGAACTGAATAGTGGCCGCGAAACTATCGCCCGTGTTACCGGAGGAATGAAGGTCAAGGCTGACCGTGACGAATCCTCCCCCTACGCCGCCATGTTGGCTGCCCAGGACGTCGCCGTCCGCTGCAAGGAGATTGGTATCACTGCTCTCCACATCAAGATCAGAGCCACTGGTGGTACCGGTTCCAAGACTCCTGGTCCTGGTGCTCAGAGCGCTCTGCGCGCACTTGCCCGTGCCGGCATGCGTATCGGACGCATTGAGGACGTTACCCCCGTTCCTTCAGACTCTACTCGTACGTATTTACTAGAATCTCCATTCTCTTTTGTGTGGTTTACTAACCAAGTTCCATAATACAGGCCGGAAGGGAGGTCGCAGAGGTCGCAGATTGTGAACGACAAAAAAACAAACAGCCATTTCTTTTTTATCGTTATTTGCACAGTGTTCGTTATGTATGTATTATTTTGTTAACATAAAAAATGGATTTTTTTTATAAAAGTTAATCGAATGGGTCGCTAAGGGGATGTACGTATCATTAAATGTATACAGATAATTTTACTTTTGCTCCTCGGGATAAATATGTATGCCAAATTAGCTGCCAACGGTTATCAGAAATGAATAATGTAGTTTTCTTCGTATGAAATCCCGACTAGTTTTGACTTTAATAAACACTAGAATACTGTACAATACAACCCATCGCTGCACGGAACTGGTCACCAACATCACTTTTTTTTGTCCAACAGTGACAGCCAAAATCTCCTTTGGTATCACGTATATAAACAAGCAATCTATAATTTACACGAGCGCTGCGTTCTGCAGAGGCTCAGATTTAACCCCATCTTGCGCGCCCTCGCGGCTGGCATTGGACACAGTCGAGGCCGACGAGTCGCGACGATTTCTCTTCCGCGAAGATCCGTTCGGTCTTGTGAATGACGGACTTTCAGACGGTGATAATGGTGCGTCGATCGTTCTATCGGGATCAAAATGCGGTATGGTGGATGGATGCCCCGGCTGTGGAGCTTCATGGATATCTGCATGATTAGCCACGTCATCTGGATCCAGGATTGGTTCAGTCGCCGAATCGTTGTCGCCGTCGACGGTGGATTTCGTGTGTAAGGCAATCGAGGTATCATCGTCGTCTTCCATTTCTGTTTCGGCATCACCAGTTTCGACATCTGTATCGGCCGCGTCATGATGACCGTGAGGGACTTGCGCAGGTTTATGTCCAGCCATTCGTTGACGCTGAGCATCCGAGATCGATGACGCAACCGCAATATCACCCACATGGCTAGATAAGTTACCTCTTTTCACCGGTGATCCAGGAAGCGAGCCAGCAAGAGACGGCGCTAAAGATCCAACAGTGCTACCAGCTAAAGACCCTTCTCGTGACTCTGACTCGTCCAGCTGTTGCTGACTGAGTACTTGACTAGCAAGAATACCTAATGCAGCTAATGCCCCTTCCTCGTTTTTACTTCGGTGTCTGGCTCGTCTTCTGCTGTCTCGTCGTGAGGCTACGCCAGATGATCCCGCTCGACCTTGCAGCGGATGGCCCTTCAACCTGTTTATCTCAATTTCCTGATCCTCAATCTTTTCCAAAGCATCGCGCAGGCGTCTCTTCGCCCGTACTAATCTCCGTCTATATTTCTCAGCAGTATCGCTAGCCTCAAAGTCCGCCATTGCAGAGTAATGTTGCTGGACAGGGACACTAGTAGATAGCAGATCCATTCGCAATTTATCGACTTCTCTTTGTAAAATTACATTTTCAACCTCATGCCTGCGGTTGGCTTCCTGTGCTTCGATATTCTGTAGACGGCCTTGAAGATGATGATGAGATGATGCAAGTTTTGTTTTCTGTAATGTTGCTCGAAGTCTTTGGATAACGGCATTGGCGCGAAATAGCTTTGCTCTGTCAGTATTTTGAACTGGGCGGGGATTCTAGTTTTGGACCTACCTGGTGTTGAGCTGATGTGGAATCCATTTCTCTTATTTTTGTAGCTGGAATGTCTTCCCAGTCCTCCTAGATTCATGAACTGTGTTAGTGTTAAAATCAATAAATCGCTGTAAGCGAAATCCTACATCGTCTCCTGCGTCCCAAAAAATTGTATTTATATTACTCTCTCCATCCGCCACTGAAGCTGAGATAGGCTGTGATGCTGAAGATGTAGCCGATTTACTTCGTGTAGCAGTCATCAACGACCCAGGCGTCGCCGCATTTTCAAAACTTGAAACTTCTTCGGTAGGTAGTGGCGCCGTTGATGTCGATTGGGCAGACTCCTGTGATGACTCGTCTAGAATGACTGTGCTCGCCATAGACTGCATGTGGTCTGCAACAGACTGAGAAGAGTCGCTTGCATGCTCAGGCTGTATTTGCAAAGTCGGATTTCCGTTCAGCGTGAGTTGGGACTCTGGTGACTGCGAAAGCTCAGATTTCATTATTCCTATCGTCACAACTGGACTGCCTGATACGGCAGTGCTCATTTTGCAAAGGTAAACTGTGATGAGATGCCGAAAGGCAAATGTGAAAGGCGGTGCCTTAGATTTCCTCGTACAACAACTCTTTAAGCAGCGTGGAATCCGTTGGAGCACTCTGGACTATCTGCAGCGACAATTGACGTCTGTCTGAAGAGATGATAGATGTCCGAGTTGTCTGACGAGCCACGAAGCTTCCCAACTAAGGCTCTTTCACGCAGTTCAATACTCAAACAACTAAAAGCCGCGTATCCAGCAAGCCAATCCTTCCTTCAAAAACAACCACAATAGCCGATATGAGCCTGCACGCATGCAATGTGGCGGGCAAGTTAGCAGGTGGGGCGCAATGCCTGCAGTGTTTTGATTAGCGAAAAAGGTCAACAAACACGCTGCACGCCGCGTACACGCGCCAGAGCAGAATAAAACCGGAAACCTAGTACAGACACTCGGCCACTCACAGTTATATAAGCCCAGTTACTCTCGGTCCTTGAGTGGGCTCCAAAGCCACCGAAACTAGACAGACAGCGTGAATAGCGTTGCTTAGCGCGCACGAAATCCACAATACAGAAACCGCGAAGTGCATGCGAGGTCACGTGACGAAAATCTGTTTGTTTACGGTCGGGCTCGGTGCGGTCAATTAAATTCTAAGCGTGGCCGTGTTTTGGTGACGGATCCTCAGGCCTACGCGACTTCTCCGCAGCCAGGCGTCTTCAAAACACCTCGTGAACACCGCTTTTTTACTGTAATGGCACGGCTGTAATAATACTGAGTGCGACAAAGTATGGCTCAAGTCGAGACTCCGCCTGACAGACCTCCGTCGCGGTTGCCGGTTTCGAGCCTTTCGAGATCGCGATCAGTTTTGGGAATAGCACAGCGCAACTCAATTGCTACCAGAGCATACGGCCATGCTACTCCGCTGCCTCCAGTCCCGCAAGTTGCGGGTCAGAGCTCGAGGCCACCGACGACACTCAATGCGAAGCTGGAGTCTGCCAGACAGCTCAAGCCACGAATTCATACGAGATCAGTGTCGATTAGGGCCTCGGCTGTTGTCACGCTAGATGAATCTAAACCAGCCTTGTCTACCAGATCAGTTAGCCAGACGAACAATACTGATCCTCCTCCCGGCCGCGTGTTGAAGCCATTTACTCACAACCGACAAGTCTCAAACTATCTACCACCTGTGCGCTCAGTTTCTCGAGGCACAGTCACGAGGTCCAAATCAAGACAACAAGATGAACATCCAGATTATACGCCGAGATCAGACTCTATACAGACCTCTATCATTCGGTCAGCTTCTACATCACGAGCAGGGAGGTTGAATGTCGAAGAAACACCCAGTAGGAACGAACGAGTGGTTTCGTCTAGCCTGAGAAACAATAAACTGCGGTCTACCTCAGGCTTTGAAAGTAAGTCTACCGAGACAACTTCAATACGAGCAAGTTCTCGAATGGCAAATATATCCACCGCGGTAACACCGTCCACCGCTCGCCGCATGCCAACTGGGCCAAGACGACCACAACCGTCCACTCAGCCAACAGATGGCGCCGAAGCTACGCCAAAAGCGTCAATATTGAATGCTACTAGGATGCAGCAGCCAAGTCGAACGTCATCGGTTAGACGTCTGGCTACTGCGGCAAATCGCGTATGGTCGACCCCTTCAATACCAACGTCACGCAGACATGTTACAGCGCATTATTCTGGACTATCTGCGACTCCTGACACCGTTGCAAAGCGAAGAGTTACACCGCTCACAAATAGATCGCCGACTGTACAGCGGCAAACACGATCAGCCAGTAGAAATACTGTGTACGACTCAGACGCAACACCTAAATCCTCTTCTAGAAATGTAGATCCGAATGCCACTCCCCGAGGTGCGGTATCTCGCTCTCAAGAAGAAGTTGCTGCGTTAAAACAACCAGCTAGACGTGTGGTTTCTGGGGCTAATATGACGCCAATGGGTCCACGGCGTGCAGCTTCACGAAGCGAGATGAGCGCTACACCGGTTCCTGGAGCTAGGACTATGGAGTCTAGCTTAGGAGCGAAGACAAATTTTGGAACAAGCACGAAAGCGGCAACCGTGGCTCGGATACGGCATGTTTCTCGAGAGAATACGGAGCGAACACCTGTGAGAACCCCGACTATATCAGCGTCTGATAACACGATAACTCCCATCCAGCCACAAATTCGCATGAGCAGATCAAAGGCAGCCACAGATATACGGGTGCGACATGCTACACTAGGTAATAGTGAACAGATTCCAGTACAGTCCTTCTCGCGAGCAGTGTCAAGGGCGAAAGAAACTGCGCCTAGTACACCGTCCACATTAACGCATCCTAAATCCGGATTCAAGGCTGCAGAGAGTTTATCAGTGCATACAGAGACTCCGATGCAAAAAAGAGCTGCTTCAGGAACTGCTATTAGAATGCTGCATCATCGCGCAAGGCTTGATCAACCTACCGACCAGCACAAAGTAACTGGTACTCAACCGAGAAAGAAGGTGCCTGCTACTCCTGCGTCTGTAATGCCAGAGAAACCAAAGCAAGCTGAAGTGCTCGATACCTCATTCAGTCAAGTTATTGATCCGTTTAATAGGGGCTTGAGTACCGAGCTCGAGATATTGAAGAAAATCCAAGCAGCTAGGAAAAGCGGACATTTAGATTTATCTGATTGTGATTTAGACGTCTTTCCTGATGAGACGTACGATTTTCTGAATCTTGATACTGAGGTCAAGATGGAAGCTAGACGGCAGAGTCTTGTTATTTTAAAGCAAATAACGGCAAATAATAATAAGCTTGAAAAAATTGAAGAAAGATTATGCTCACAGTTTGCTTATTTAGAAACGCTAAATGTAAGTGCTTTTTCTATGTTAGCCATGGATGAAATCAAATTAATGACTGTATAGCTGCAACATAATCTAATCCGAAAACTTCCTCGCACTTTTCCTGATTTGCACTACATGAGAGCTCTCAACCTATCCGAATGCAAACTTATAAATGAATGCCTTCCGCTAATATTCTCATTACGTTCGCTTACTACTCTTGATTTACATGGGAACCGACTGGATGGCGAACTTCCGGCATCAGTATCTTTACTATCCGAGTTATGTTTCTTGGATCTTAGCAACAATGAGTTCTCGACCGTCTCATCAGACGCTCTTGGCGGCTTAGTATCTCTCGAGGTACTGAAGTTCAAGTCAAATAAGTTGCGAGCATTTCCATTTCACTCGATAGAAAATGGTTCGTTAACGGAATTAGACATTTCATACAATAAGTTGACGGGCAGTTTAATTTCGACGGGTAGTATCTCTCGTTTTTCCGAGTTGCGAATCTTGCGCGCAAATCACAATCAATTGAAAGTCGTGTCTGAATTTGCAGTCATTTTACCTGCGCTTGAGGTGTTAGACTTATTTTCAAATCGGATTGCCTCGTTAGGAATGCTGCTATTGTGTACGCCGAGTGTAACGCATTTGATTCTCGGTCAAAATAAGCTTGTTGAAATGCCAGAAGGCATGCCCGGGCTTTCGAATTTGAATACTCTGGACATCTCTTTCAATTCGCTTACAAAGCTTGATTCAAGTTTGGGTCTATTGAATTCTCTTGAAGTATTGAAATGGGAAGGGAACAAGTTTGCCGAGAAATCGTTTACTTATTTGAGTACTAAAGATATCAAATTCCGACTAAGAGCCCGATATGAGAAGGAACAAGAGGCAGCTGAGGTTGATGACGATTCGGAAACGGAAGAGTTGATGGAACTTATGGTGAAGAAGCGAATCAAACGATCACAACCAAAGACTCAGACGGTTGACCTATCTGGACGAGAATATACTGAAATTCCTGCTACGGTGCTAGAGCATTACAGTCCTGGGGGGGTCTACAGATATGGTAGTAATGCAGTCAATGAGCTTATTCTCAGTCAGAATCGATTTACTACTATTCCGGAGTCGATCATGAGATTTGCGTTTGCAGACGCTTTACAAGTCTTAGATTTATCATCAAATAATCTTGGCGACGAAGCATTCAATAGCCCATTGGCATTCCAAATGCTAAACGAGTTGAAGTTATCTAATAATTCGATTGAATCACTGTTTATGCTTGCGGCGAACTGTCAATTTCCTCGATTACTTAAACTTGATTTGTCGTTTAATAGAATCGAGGACGTGCCAACTTCGCTTGTTCGCTCGTTTCCGACACTGGAAGTGCTCAACTTGCACGAAAACAAGATTTCCGAGATATCAGCTGAATCGTTTTACGGTCTAGAAAAATTAGATTTGTCAAATAACTCTATTGGGTATTTACCGCCTGAGCTCGGCAAGATAAAAAGTCTTGTGGAACTGCATGTGTTGGGGAATACGTTCAAGACGCCAAGACTGCAGATTGTGCAGAAAGGTACCGATGCATTGTTAGAATGGCTAAGATTAAGATTGCCTGATGATGACAATGACAGTGAGGAAGATCAGTGAATGTTGAGAAAGTGTAGGATTATGGTGTAATTTGTATATTATAATTCTAAGACTGGAAAAACTATCAATTTGTACCAACGAACCTGGATCTTGTAAGAAAATGGAAAACCGAAAGTTATCAGAAAATGTCAGAACGACTTGACAGCAGCCAATACACCAGCGAGGAAGATGACCGCGACGGATAACTGAGCGGTGGATGCAGCAGACGTAGCAGAGCTCGCAGCAGTCGACGACGCAGAAATGGAAGTCGAGACGACATCACTGGTAGTATTATTGGCAATGGCACCAGCGACTTCAGCAAGGAATTCAGACGACCAAACTCCGCTTTCATCAAGGACAGGAACGGCATATTGGCCTATTGACCTCCATTACTGCGCCGGACACGGCAGGAGTCAGAGTACGCCTGCGAAGCATGGTAGTATGTATCGGAACCTGTGCATTTCATACAGGTCTCCGATTCTGTCTCGTAATCACAGAGACAATGGAAGGAGACGACTGTGGCGTAGTAGGTATCGGTGGTCGAATTGTAAATGCCGGTGGAAGTACAGGCGTTGGCCTGTTGCAGATATGATGCGCAGGCAGAGGAGCAGGAGTCTTCTGTCAGCGGCATAACCAACAGCAGGAAACGCAAGAGCTGTCGCGGAGTAAAATAGAGCAGAAAGCATGATGAGAAGAGGTAGCAGAGAACAGAGAACGGTGAACAGAAGATAAAATCAGGCCTGGCCAAGCGAGGCGATATAGATTAAGAATAACCGAGACCAGATAACTAGGGGAGGGCTGCCAAGCAGTACAGAGAGTCCATCAATGCAAGCTAGCTACGAGATTCTGAGAACTAGCACATTGCGCAGAGCTGCTGAAGGCTGACACCTGGCGAGGACTCATTTCTGGACCGAGCCGGCCAACCCTGAAGGACAGCCGGATCCATGGCAGTCGCCTGCCACTTCCAGCGAGTGCGCCTACAGCAGCATAGTGCAGCATTACCAGCTACGACTGCTTCATATCTTAATAGTTGAAAACCAGTGGAAGGTAGCAATATAGCACTGAATCCTCCCGAGGCTCCCAGCCCTAAAACACTCCAAATCATTTGATGCTCGGACAAAATAAAATTATCCTGATATTTTGGGTCTCGACTTCGGACCCTGTTCGTTCTTCGATATCCCAACGCAGCAATTCACCACCTCAAGCTGATCCTCACCCGTTTCTTGAACTTGAATTGAATGTCTGGCCATGCGCCGTCCTCGCGTTATAATGCAGAGTGCGACTCCGCATTGCGAGTATTCAAGGCGGCCATTTAGCTCGCGAACAGCGGTTTTATATTCTCGGCAGTCAAAGCCATTTGACTTGCGCGAATCCTCCCGGTCGACAATTGACAGTCCTAATAAGCTAGGGGACAAGCTGGGACTAGTGACTGGCAGAGATCATGAGCGCTTGGAGCCGAAGAGCTATTCATTTGCCATTCTGCGACAACGATATGCCGATATCAGACAGTCTGCAACTCAAAAACGTGGGCTACCAGTCTTTATTCCTCAGATTATTTTTATCCTAATCACTTTTTTCAGGAGTACCGACGTTACATCAGACGCTAGGGCAATTTTTAGTCGAGCTGTTCCCTCTCAAGCAAACACCATCTGAGCTTTGGAACACTCATCCATTTTACATCCCCGACGAGCTTTCTACTCTCACAGCATTATTAGCGCCTTTTGGCGACAAAACAGAAGAGGTCCATAAAACTCGATCACTGGACTCTCCAAGAGAGAATGTCGTTCTACCATTCATGGACTACGAGCACTTATTACCCAAAGATCTAAAGAATGAACCAATGTCCTTATTACAAAGTCCTAGTCTTTTGTATGCTAGTTTGCGAAATAGTACAATTGTTACTGATTCTACAGAGGTATGGCTTTGTTTTTAACTGCTTGCGGGGCATGACAGCTAATATGGAGCTTCCGCAGATTAAAGAACTTTGCAACGAGATGCTGCAAGCAAAATCATCCACGGCGGCAATTGAAATTTGGCACAGCAAATTTAAACATGCAGAATGGCAGGTGCGACTTATGGGACTGCAAAGGGTCTTAGATATCTTAATTACACGCCAATCTTCTGCAGCTGAGTTTGTGTTGGTGTCTGCTATCATCAAGAGTTTCACAGACGAACCAGGGAATACATATATTCAGCACTCACTGGCCGCCATCGAAATTCTTTTAGCTCATGTTGTCAAAATATACGACTACGGACGGTCTTCGCTAGTCCTAACAGCTAGTGATTTACATCTACGAAAGCTAATTAGAGAGAGTACGTTTGATTTTACACTTTGTTTCTTTCTATCATGTTAACTCTATCTTAGCTGTCATTGGCTTTTCAAGATCCCATTCTCTTAAGGGAACACCGGAATGCATTATCGAGCCACTCATGGTTGCAATGGCTTGCGTCAAAGACTACGAAATGGCACTGGCGTTGATTATGAGCGCGAGGATACATGGACTCTCGCCTATGCCGGAAACTATAGTTACGATAATTCAATCAATGGAAACCACCCGCAACTCAACATCACCGAGTCTAATACCCGAGGACCAGAAATTTGCATTAACGTTTCTTGACTCGGAGAAGATTGGATTCTTCAGACCGTACTTTCTGTCTGGGGTAGGAACGCATTCTGGATTCGATTATTTACTCCGCAATCACGTTCAGACAGTCGATGAAGCTTTCAGTATACTTGAATCCAGCAAGAAATTAGATAGCAAAGGATTTAATCTTAATAAGCTGAGTTTAGTACGTGCAGTGGGCAAAGCTGCTATGAAAGAATACGCAACGAAAAAACCATTGCGGGAAAGGAAAGAGACTGCGTTGGTTTTAATGTTGAATATGGTTAATAAGCTTGGCGATGCGGGATTGAAAGACTCTAGCAAGCAGGTTATATCCGAAGTTTTGTCCATGGAAGACGGGAGAAGCGAGTGATAAAAGTTTGGATATTAATAATTGTATATAAGGATACGGCATGAAAATAAAAGATTTTATTATGCAAAACGGACTTGCTCAAAATCATGCTATCCATGAATTTATGAGACTGCTATATTATTTCCTTTACTGGTGTCCGGGTCAGTCGGAGTTGGCGTAGGTTCTGTAGATGGCGGATGTGGTGCTGACGAGGATCTGTGTTCGATTTTGATCGCTGCAAGCACGGCGAGGAATAGTACGCAGAGTAATAGAAACAAAATGACTTTGCATTTTTGCGTCCGTTGTTGGTAGTGTGCAGCCTATAATAGGTTATGTTAACGCTTTTGCAAACTATTAGAACACCAGCGGTACGCACCTGTCGCAATTCGACCTCAGCAGCCTTGACGTGCTCCTTCATATTCTCTATATTATAATCTATTCGATCAAGGATCGTACCCTGATCTATGACCATAGTCTGTAGCTCTTTGAAGATCTCGGCTAATTCTAGAATACCTTCTGCAATCATCGTGATCTCGGCTTCTCGTTGTCTAATCATTGTATCATCCGAGTTCTGAGCCAACTGAGCAGACTGCTGAATCTGTGCCTGTGAGAATCCGACGTCGAGATCATCGTCTATATATGTGCTTGAAGGAGGAGGTAACTCTGCTTGTCTGTTCCCACGCATTTTCTTGAGGTATGCAGACTGCTTTTTGCGGAATAATGTCGATGAGTCCTGTACTTTAGTCGCTAGTGAGATCTGCATGTTTTTGATCATATTGATTTGTGCGGATGTCAGATCTGCTTGGTGGACAAGCGCGCCAAGCTGCTGTATCCGCTGTTGACATTCGTGGTAGTGCTATTACGATCTTGTAAGTCAAACAATATATGAATAATTCTGTGGTATATGTTACGCACGTGTGTTATATCTCGTGTGAGGTTTTCAATAATTGCCTCCTGCTGCGACCGGTCGTCGAATCCAGGGAGTACATGTTCCTGATGTAGCTTATCCAGCCTCTGACTCTTCTCTTTGATCAGATCCAGGATCTGGTTAACCTCGTCGTCCGCATCTGTCCATGACGGCGGCAACACGTCCATTTCGATAGCGACATCGTCGTCTCCGAGGCCACCTGCCTCACCGCCAGAGTCAAGCAGCGGGTTCCTCGCATCGTCTGGACCGTCTGGACCTGCTACTGCGTGGGTTGTGCGGGTTGAATAGGGATACGATGCTGTTGGCGGATGACGGGCGTAAGATTGTCTGTAGGAATAGTACAGCCCCGTGCGGTCGCGGAACATGCCGAGGAGAAGAGGCTGATTGCGATGTTGAAATGCTAGGATGTCATCTGGTTCGGGGTCAAGTTTCTTGGGCCGCATCGTCATTTCAAGCCGCAGCATATCTGCATAAATTTGTTTATTTATGTACGTAATTGTGGGCATACAAATACAGCTATTTTATGCATGGTTACTGGGTAATGTGATAGCCATAACAACTGGCCAACGCGACTTTCTGGAACTTTGCTGAGCTTTCGAACAGCCCACTCCTGATCCGTTCATATCCTGATCTAATCTCTATTCACATCTGTATTCACAAACCGAATTGCTCAAGTCCAAAGATTTAACAGGTACTTTGCATCTTACGACATGGTAGTTGACTACTCGAAGTGGGACAAGCTAGAGTTATCAGATGATTCTGATATCGAAGGTAAGAGTGCATAAAATTCACAGATCAAGAGTATACATATCATTAGCGTAAATATTGACTTGCACCTCGATTTTTAGTTCACCCAAACGTCGACAAGAAGTCTTTTATTAGATGGAAGCAGCAGGATATTCACGAGAAACGAAATCAACGTCGTCATGAGATCGAGGCTTTGAAAGCTGAGAATGCAATGAACAGCGGCCTCCTTGACCGGCTCAACAAGATGATCAACTCACTGGCACAGTTGTCTGAGAACGATAGAGATTCAGTAGACCCGATCCTTAAGGAAGCATCTGCTGAGTCGCCTTCGGATCTGTCTCAGGCGCAAAAACCAGAATCTGGACCGTCATTCGCAACTATGATGGAGTCATTGATCAGTCAGGTTCTTGATGAAGCGAAAAAAGCTGCTGCCGATGGCAAACCGTTTGTTGAAACACTGAGGTCGACATTCCAAGCTCACCAAAAGAAACTAAGTGAGCTACAAAACGAGTGTATCAAGAAACTTACTACCTTACAAAACGAAGAAGCGAAACATATTACATCTGAAGATTTGAAGATCGGATTCGACAGCACAAAAGTCTCAAAAAAGAAAACAGAGTCATTACCTGCCGCTACAACAAAAAAGACTGAAAAGAAGATTGAAGTGCTCAATCCAACATCGACGTCTCATGATCCAAAAGGAAAAGGTAAACTGGTCGAAGAAGACGATCCTGGCGATGATGCAGACGACGAGAGCGACGAGATATCTCCCAAGAAATCAGAAGACGATGAAGACTACAAAATATCTCCTATAGTTGAGGAATATGCTGAGATTAAAATGGGCGATTATCAAAAATGTCTGGAGTACATTGGTCGACACCCTAGTATTGTCTCAGAAGAAGAAGCTGACAAGATCTTATACGAAGCCTTTGGAAAGGAAATGGCAAAGAAGCATGCGGCTGCCAAACGATATGTTCATAACGCGTTGCTTTTACAATATTGCGCGCGTCTGGGCCGCGATGGAGTTACCGTGTTTTTCCGAAAGATTATGACGCCGAATCATCCTTCGCTAGGCGCTTTTCTGAAAGATGTGGAACAAACGTATAACCATGTCAAGCAACGATCGCTCTATCTCCTTGAAGAACAGAAAGCTCAGGCGGCTCAGGAAGAAATTGAGGAAGAGGAGATCATTGATCTAGATACGGTCACTGATGAAAAACTAGCTGAGCTGGGTCTCACTCGAGAAGACATTGAAAAGTTCAAGAAGGAGCAGCAGGAGAAAGACGCAGCGGAAGCGCAGGAAGCTGAGGTATCACAGTAGGAGAGCTCTACAATATATCCATGGTTTGCCCAATATAGTGCATTATAAGTGAGGGAAATACTAAGGCTCATCAAATTTGCAAAACGCAGAATCAAAGAAGAAAAAGAAAACGCATCGAACATGTAATGACATTATCAAATCTCACAAGCTATAAGCGATATACAGTTTGTATTTATATCGTAAGGACACTATATATACGAAAACATGATGACATAACTCCTGCTCGTTAAAATCAACAAACGTGCTCAGGACATCCATGAAGATTCTATCCAAGACCAGTCAAGCTGGAAGGCGAACGAATACATTATCATATTTTGGGTCACACGCGTTGATTTATTTTGAAAGCTAAATATAGAAGTCAGCATGTCACTGAAAAAGGACGCGTAGGTGTTTTTGGGACTGACCATCAGCTGGACAAACTCGTTGTAATCGATGCGGCCGTCATTGTCTGAACATATGCGTATTAGAATAAATCAAGGTAGCGAAGAAATTCAAGAACGTACTGGTATCGGCTTCTCTGATCATTTGGTTGACCTCTTCCTCTGTAAGGCGTTCTCCGATAGAAGTCATAACATGCCTCAGCTCGGTCGCCGAGATGTATCCATTGTTATCACGGTCAAACACACGGAAAGCCTCCTTGACTTCTTCCTCAGAATCGGTGTCCTTCATCTTACGCGCCATCATGGTCAGGAATTCTAAACGTACGGGTCAGCCGCAGGATCCAGAAAACGAAAGGGGCTCAAAACAACAAGAAGCGTACCAGGAAAGTCGATTGTGCCATTGTTGTCGACGTCGACCTCGTTGATCATATCAGCAAGCTCGGCTTCGGAAGGGTTGAGACCCAGACTCCGCATCACGGTGCCTAATTCCTTAGTGGTGATCTGGCCTGAAAGAGAAAATAAGCTTAATTACGCAGTTCTTGAAGAAGGCGCGACGAAGAAGCCCGACACGAACGTTGGTGTCGTGATTGATCACAGATAAACATCAAGCACTAACATACCATCGTTATTGCGGTCGAAGAGAGAAAATGCCTCCTTGAAGTCGTTGATTTGCTCCTCGGTGAGTTGATCAGCCTGCGCACTTGTTAGTTGTACGCGTAATCAAACGTGGATACCACAGCACGCGGCGAATTCAGCGGCGAAGCAAGATCTAACTAAAATAAGCGGAAACACACCATTGCACGATACTGAGACGAGATAAGAAAGAGAGAAGAAAGATCGGGCGTGTGGAGAAAAGTAATTGCGAGCGAGAAAGGCAAAGAGCGTCGAGGGCATTTGGAATTCTGGCAAATGTCGCGCGCGGTCACACTCACTATCACGTGATCTATGCTCCACAGTGCACCGCCATCATGGCTGTGCGCTCTTGCCTCGACGCCGACCAAAAAAGTTCCTGGTCGAAATCTAAAAACCCGACTCTCTCTTTCTGCAGATTCCTGTGCTCGCGTCCTTACACGTCCTCAGCCCACTTGCTCGCGTTCGTTTGCTCCTTCAGACGTTTCGTATCCGCGTCGTGATTTTTGGCGCGCCTTGTGCTTCCGTACTCGCGGTTCCGTCGGTTGTCCGTTGAGGGCTTTAGTCTTTCACTGCCATAGCATGCCATGAGCAGCCTGTTGACTCCCGCGTCGCTATCGCGTCTTCGATGCTCTGCGCTGCGACTGCCTTTGCGCTCGAATTTTGCGCGTAGTTTGGTTTCAACTTCGCTGTCTTGTCAGCATTTGTACGGCCTGCGCAACGGAGCTGATCATCTAACCGTTCTTCCACTCCAAAAATTGTCTGTCCCCATCGCTTCGCGACGACTACTACATACCTTCCCGCCATTGAAGAAAGAAGACATCTCCAGTAAGGCTGCTAAGGAGCCTACGACAGAGAAACGCGATGAGAGGGATCCCGAGTCGAAGGGTTTCGAATTGACCGAGAAAGCTCAAAAGGCCGCCATGGTCGATTTATCGGCCAGACTTTCTAAGCGAGAGGCTCCTCCTAAGACAGCTGGGTTCGACGAGATGAGGAGACTTTTTAAGCTGGCGAAGAAGGAGACGTGGCCAATGACTGGTATGCTTAAAATTCTCTATTTGAGTGCACTCAATTTGCTGACATGTTATTAGCTGCTTTCGTCCTTTTGTGTATTTCATCTGGCGTTACGCTTATTATTCCGTATGTCACTGTTTCATCGTACTGATATGGAGCATCTCTTACTAACCGTTCTTACTTGCTCTAAACAGCTTCTCTATTGGCAAAATTCTAGATATTGCTACCAATAGCGCTGCTGAGAGTACCATTTTCGGCATGACATTAGGGCAATTCTACGGCGTCCTAAGTGTAGTTTTCATTGCTGGCTGTTTCGCAAACTTTGGACGTGTCGTTATCTTACGTGTGGTCGGTGAACGTCTGGTCGCTCGTCTTCGTTCAACACTGTACAAGCAGACCGTCACTCAAGGTTCGTAAATGCCTCAAGTAGCCCTCAATTTCCAGCTAACATTTTCAATTGCAGATGCTGAATTCTTTGATGCCAATCGTGTGGGTGATCTGATCTCAAGACTTTCTAGCGATGCAAACATTGTTGCAAAATCTCTTACTCAAAACTTATCTGACGGATTACGCGCTGTTGTATCCGGGGTTGCTGGATTATCTATGATGGCTTTTGTCAGTATAAAGCTTACCGTATGTCTCTTTAATTTCTTTGCAGTCAATTAGGTATTAACGAGTTGAGTGAAGGCTGTCATGATGGTTATTGTTCCTCCGGTTGCGATTTTCGCTTTCATTTACGGACGACGCATTCGTAATATCGCGAGAGAAACACAGCAAGCTCTCGGTTCGGCCACGAAAGTCGCCGAAGAACGTTTGAGTAATATTCGGACAGCTCAATCTTTCTCTGGCGAGATTTCCGAAGTTGGTAGATATAACACGCGAGTCCGAGAGATCTTCAACCTTGGGAAGCGAGAAGCATATTACAGTGCCACATTTTTTAGTTTAACGCGCTTTTCTGGAAATCTCACTATCCTCGCTATTTTAGGCGCTGGTTCTTCTATGGTTACGTCTGGTGCGATCTCAATTGGTGAACTGTCATCGTTTATGATGTACGCTGCATACACTGGTGGCTCGATGTTTGGATTGTCTTCCTTCTATGCGGAATTGATGAAAGGTGTTGGTGCTGCTAGTCGACTTTTCGAACTCGAAGATCGGAAGCCAAAGATCAAGACTACTATTGGAAAACCGGTGCCTAACAATGGGCGCGGAGAAATTGAATTTAGGGATCTGACTTTCGCTTACCCCACCAGACCGGCTGTTAATATTTTCAATGGCATTTCGTTCAAGATCCAGCCAGGGAAAAATGTCTGTATTGTTGGTCCCTCTGGTGGAGGAAAGAGTACAATTGGTATGTTTTGCGTTCCCTGTTTTCATGATTGTCTGCGTACTAACTCTATATCTTAGGCCAGCTCCTGATGCGTTTTTACGATCCAACTGGAGGAAGTATCTTGCTTAATGGTGAGGACATTAGAGGTTTCAACTTGAAATCACTTCGTCGGACTATTGGAATTGTGTCTCAGGAGCCTGTTTTGTTTTCTGGAACTCTGGCAGAGAATATTGCTTATGGAAAGAAGACTGCTACTCGTGCTGAAATCACTGCAGCTGCTCGCAAGGCTAATTGTGATTTTATTCAAGGTACATAAAATAGCTACAATCTTTCATTGGTCAAGTTTGCTAATCTCAATCTGCAGATTTCCCGGATGGACTGGATACCCAAGCTGGGGCTAGAGGAACCCAACTTAGTGGTGGCCAAAAGCAACGAATTGCAATCGCTCGTGCACTTATTCGCGATCCAGCAATCTTGATTCTGGATGAAGCGACGTCGGCATTGGACGCTGAATCTGAATCTGCGGTTAACGACGCGCTTGTTCGACTCATGAAGAGTAATACTACTACCATCTCAATTGCTCACAGACTTTCTACTATCATGAAAGGCGATTACATTATTGTTTTAAACGGTCAAGGTCAAGTTGCTGAGATGGGCTCGTTTAAGGAATTAAGTTCAAATCCAAATACCTTCTTCTCCAAGCTTTTGCTGGATAACCAGATCCCTGCAGCCGACGACGCTGTCCGGCAATCTGAGCGCGAGCTTATTCGCGAGGAAGAGGAAGTGTTACAGGAAGAACTTTTGGAAGAGCTTGAGAAAGAAGAGGAAGAGAAGGAGAAAGAAAAGACGCGGGAGGCGCCATTCAGTTCTTAAAATGGTGAAATTTTGGATAATTGTTTGTGGATGTAAATAGTCGGCATATGTTGGAATACTCTCGCTTTAGACGTTAAATAGCCCTTTTTTTCATTTGATAACTTACTTTCTTTGTTCTATATTAGAGCTTTCTTGTACGTTTATACAATCTTCCATATCTTTGGTTGAGATCAAGTCTACGCATGAAAATTGAATATATATGTACATAGATGACGTATGCGTAGTGCATAAGAACTTTTCGACAGTACTATATCAATAATATCCCTCTCCTTCTCACATATACCATCCCGTCAAAACAGCGATTTAATATCCTTTGGCGCCGGGAGCGTTGGGATCGCTCTTCAATGAGAGCAACATATCCCTGAATCTAGTCTTGTCAACCTTGGCCGTTCGCGCATTCTTCTCAGACAAGTCAACGAGCTTAGCAATACGTTCCCAGGTCGTGCCTCCTGAAACTGTGCTCTCCTGCGACTCAATGAACTCCTTTTCTTCAGCTCTATATATAATAAATAATAGTCAGCGTTAAGTCATAACTCCAACGGTCTAATCGTTATCGGACGCACCTAGTCTGGGCAATCGCTTTATCCTTCTTGTCATTGTAGTTTTCATAAAAGTCGTTAATGTTCTGCTTTGCAGCCTCGCGTGTTTCCCGCTTTCTGGCTTCGCTTTGCTCGTCTCGTCGCTGAATCGCAAGCTCTCGACGTTCTCTCCATTCCCTGGTAATTGCCGTTAGTATCAATTTGACATCTCCTGTGGCGAGTAATTTTCAATTATAGCGTACTTAATCACGTCGGGTTCTTCTTCTTCGATCTGCTGCTGCGGTTCGAAATTAAACGTCTCTGTGGTCTAAACACTGAATCAGCACCAGTACAAAGCCAGCCCACTCGCACGCCATACCTCTCCGGACGCAGTGAATTGCGGAGCAGATTCAAATCCGCCCAGAATGTCAGCGTCATCTCCGTTCAAAAGATCTCCGCCGTCGGTTGTCAGCGCGGCAGCATCCGAGTCTCCAAGCACAGCCTTCTCGCGCGCAACGAAGTCTTCCTCGGTGTCCGGAACACCAAAGTCCAGCACATCACCTCCGTTGGCGCCACCGTCGTCAATGGTGCGGGCCTCGGTTTGTCCTCCGTCGATTTCTTCAAGTGATGGGAAGTATGACGACATCGTTCTGGATCTGGATGGGGTCAGTAGCTGTGAGCAGCTCAGCAGGAGACGGAGAGGGATGCGACGGCTGCAGCTGCGCCGCGGGTGGCGGTGCTGATGGCGGTGCGCAACTCCGTCATGGAATGGATTGATTGCCCGCTGCTCTCCTGGTGCGGTCTTGTCTGATCTGTCTTGCGAAGCTGGATTGACTTTGCTGGTGTTCTGGCTGTTGTATTTGTTAAAGGGATTGCGCACTCTCGGAGATGTCATATTCTGAAGACGTAGTGATTAGCAAGCTGTCGAGCGTGAACGAGACGCAAGAAGCAATTGTCAACATCTCGCAATGGGTACGTCTATCGTCGTAGTCCAGTATACATATCGTAGACCATTGATTGAGAATTGAGTATGTCTACTAACTACTCGTGTATTTTAGATCATGTTTCATCGACGGCACGCCGCTCAAACAGTCAAAACGTGGTCGAAAGCTCTGAACGATGGTGAATATCCTCATATGACCCTACTCATCGACGACTAGACTGACGGCATGTAATATCACAGCACCAACCCATAGAAAACTTGCCTTAATCTATCTTGCAAACGAAATAATCCAGCAATCAAAGGCTCGGAAACGAGAAGAATTCCTGAAAGCGTTCTCGCCCGTATGTTTAAACCTCGTTACATTCAGATCAGAGAGTCTTATTCGTATTTACAGGTCATTGCCGACGTGATTGAGAATACGTATCGGCAGACAAATACGGAACTACAAGCGAAAATAAAGAGAGTGGTTGATGTCTGGCGACAACGCGATGTCTTTCCGGGTAGTGTACTTCAAGATTTAGCCACTCGACTTTCTAGTAAGTTTTCTTTTTGCAAATCATGTACTTGATTAAAATCCTAATCGTTTTTCGTATAGATGCCGATCAAAACAAGCCGAAGCCAGCGGCTGGTGGACGGCGCTTAGGACAAGGAATGACATTCGGAATGGGTCTCGCTCCAGAGATTTCTAAACTTTCCAGTGCTCATGGACAGATAGCTAGTCGTGTAAACACATTTGGGCCGTCAATAGAGGCGGCGGAAAGAGCTTATTCTTCTCTTGTAGACGCAGAGGCGCTGCCTGCACCAGCTGAATATGCCACGCAAATAGAATCAGTGTTGCATGCGATCGAGACCGCCAAAACCGCGTCTGATGATCTAATAAACACCCGAAAGGAGTTTATAAAACAGCTCGAGGCATTAGCTGATGTACATAAAAGCGCACTGGAAGCCGAGATGAAACTGATAGCTGGGCTACAAGAGAAGGAGACGCATATGCGCAGCTTGAAGGAAGATATCCGGGAAATGGTATCAGGACCTGATAAGAAGCAGGAATCAGCATCGCCGCCAGCGACCACGCACTCGCTAGAACAATTACTAGCAGACACAAGCAAAGCTGCGGCTGCTGCTGCTGCTGCTGCAACCGCGTCAGAAGAGGAGATTAGTGTTCCTGATCCTGGTTATGTTCCTTTAGGGAAAACGGAGACTGGCTCCCCGGCCCCGCCAAGCAATGGGCTTGATCCTGCACTTGCTGAGTTTCTGAATACTCTTAAGGGCACCACAAGTGATGGCAGCGAGGCTAACGGGCTGTCGACGACCAGTAGCTGAGGACAAGAAGTAACAAGCTAGGACTGATTGGAAAGGTGCATTGGATATCATAATTTGTAGTAAATATAGATTTCGCCTTCATTCCTGGTCTATAAAGCTTTGCCCAGCCTTTCTGTTTTATATTTTTTGTAATTAATGCTTTTGAAATGTCTGTTTACAAGCTCAGTTCTTGCCAGGAACAGCGCAGGAATTAAGTTTAAAGCTTGGAGACAAAACGCGTACTTGCGACAGCAACAAACCTCCCACTCACCATCAGACACTACTCTTCTCTCTCACCTCCTTTAGTTATTGGCAAGAACTCTCCGCCAAATAGAAAACGCATTCTACAGGAGATGGTGTTTGTTACGGACTCCCGACTGCAAAATGCTATTGCGGATCATCCAATGTTCACCGGCCTTGGAAGTGAGCAGCGAATAAGCATCGGTTCTGTTGCTTCTTTTCTGTCTCCGGAGCCTCATGCTGGAAATACACAGAATAAAGCTGCAGATGAGCATGTAATTCAAAATGTCATTGCTGTGCGTGGGGCGGAGATTTTTTTTGCGATCGACGGCCAAATACGGTGCATAGATTTTGCAAATATTCGAGAGAGCAAAAACTCACAATCTTACAAGGTAAGATAGTGGATGTCTCCTGCTTTAGCACTGTTTCGGCTCATAACTCATCATTCCTTCTATTTTGCAGATATTGAACATACCACAGATCGAGTTTGTCGTACGGCAGTTGCAGATCAATGAGACAGGAACACAACTTGCCATTATTGGCGATCGCAATATTGTTTCTTGCGTTTTACCTCTGCCTGGATTCTCGAAACAAGTGGAATCCAAACTGCATTCTCGGTAGGTCACATTTACGATACTTAAATGAAGTTTTGTTAACGTATTACAGTCGTCGCATCGTGGGCGAGCAGGTATTGTCGTCTGAGGTCACTATCCGAAAAGCATTATGGCATCCGTTGTCGAAAGACGACAACTGTCTTATGGTCCTCTGTTCTGACAATAAATTAAGGTATCCTCGCTTTTTTTTTCGCGCTTCTATACATTGCTAATAATTTGGAAACAGGATGTTCGATCTCAGTTACAGCTACGATGAACCAGAACAAGTTTATGATTTTAACAAAACGACGCAAGCAAAAGAAAACACAAACTCGTTTGGACTATCAGACGAATATGAGATGGATATGGTATCGATGTGCCTCGGCAATCCAGCTCAGGGGATGGGGTCAATGACACTGCTCCTTTTATCCAGCGACGGAGATATTTGTGCTTTATCACCATTCATTCCGAAAAATTGCGCTATTCAAAGGGAAATTATCACGATGATGCTGCAATGGGCTATCGCAGAAGATCGCGATACCGATATTGACGTTCCACCGTCTCCGTCGTCGACATCATCCACCGCTGATGCTAGTGCTCGACTGGAACGATTTCGAAGACGGCAACAAGTGACCTGGGTAGCCGAAGTTGTTCGTCAATGTAACTCGACGCGAGCGGTTGGTTTAATACCGCGGATTGACAAGTACGGAGAATCTGCCGATTTATGTATTTTCGAGCGGCCAGATACTGCCAAATATTCAGTTAAATTACAGAACCCTGTGCGACCAGTTCCGTTTCCGGCGTCTCTCTACGGTGCTATTGCCTCTGATATCACAATCATTGAATTGGAGGACGATCTCAGTGTACTCATCACTGTTGACAAGAAAGGCAGGGTTAACCTCTTCTTACAAGACGCTGCGATTGGTGCGTTATGGGAGACCTCAATGTTTGCAACTCTGTTCAGCGATGAGGAGGAAGTGTACGATGTAATGAAGGAGACAGTAGTGCAGACAATCGAAAGCATACAGCTCAAATCAATTGATTTGACTGATGAAGGCACTCCGTATAGTTTCGTTGATATATCAATGGAAAGCGATTATTTACTCGTGATGAGCTCTACCAGAGTCGTGCAGATTGATTTCAGGAGTTGGAAGCAGAAACTATCTGACGCGTATGCAAGCGCCAGATCAGAGTCTGAATTACAGCAAATACTGCTCGCAAAAGACGGAAGGATGAAAAGCGAGATCAAGTCCTTGTACTCGATTTCAAATGCGACGAATACTGCTCCTGTTGGTGCTATTGTGGTTCGAAATGCTATTTTAGGTGATATCTTGATTATTCCCCGGAAAGGAGGTGTTTCAGTATTTGCCGAGAACGAAGACAGTGAAATGATGTGGGCAAATAAGACATCTCATGGACCGCTAAGGCCAATACTCGATAGTACGAATAAGATCAGCTACCAGACACTGATGAATCCGGTACCGATAGACATCAGCGGATTAGCGGGCGGAAGTTTAACAGAGACGAAGCTAGCGAGAAAGCGAGGAATGGTGAAGTTCTCACTTACTGAGCGACCGCTAGAAATTTCGGAAGATTCACTAGAGTATTTGGGGAATGCGGCAGAGCTTTTGGAAGTTGAGATTCGGGATGCGCAAAATGCTGGTTTAGTGTTACATCAAAGGTAGGTTTATGAGACATTCATGCGGTGTGGACGCGGTGTTAATCATAGCTTTCTAGATTGGTGGAACAAAGAGGCGAATTAGAACGACAAATCCGGAAATTACAAGATATCTTGCAGCGAGCATCTGCGGCACAAGAAAATGCAGCTACGAGTCAAGTTGAGGAGATTATGAAGCGACAGAAACACTTGAACGAACGAGCAGACCGGATTTACAAGAAATTGGTCGAGACTCAGCCTTTGCCAATTAGCGATAGTGAACGGAAATGGATCCGTGAGTTACAGCGAGTTAAAACTAAAGTTGACGAACGTGCTACGGGTGTTAGGCCTCGGGCAATCATGGTAAGTATATTGCCTCTAAAACGACTTATGTGATTGTGTCTAACTTGTTCTTCAAAGGCCACTGCTCAGGCAAAGAAAATCGTTGCAATGACTGGTTCTGTCACCGACAAAGTTCCTTCTAGTACCGGAAATCAATCTCCGAGACCGATGATGGCAGGGTTAAAACGCGAAAAAGTCGAAGGATTGAAAGAAATGATTGATACAGAGTAAGCTCTTCTATAAAATACTGTTTGAATAGAAATGTTAACTGGATGCTAGGTCTACGATTATCAACAAGATGCGTGGTGCGGTGGATTCTTTGACGCAGATTTTAGACGTGCGAATGGAGTCATTAAGTGTAACTGGGACCGAGGAATAAGTGGTGTTTTCATATGACAGCAACGATTTTTTTAATAATTCGCAATGCTCTTTCATGTTATTTCAATGAAATTCGTGCATTCAAGTGGTTATATTAGACTGCATCTGGCTAGTAATATGCTAAATGCACTTTCCAG
This sequence comes from Myxozyma sirexii, assembly GCA_030568315.1. Taxonomy (NCBI): domain Eukaryota; kingdom Fungi; phylum Ascomycota; class Lipomycetes; order Lipomycetales; family Lipomycetaceae; genus Myxozyma; species Myxozyma sirexii. Next base: position 84,138 of record JAJLTT010000028.1, read on the forward strand.
CCTCTTATTTATCCTTGAAACGCAACGCCAGCTTTCTCAACAACTGCCTTTCCACCCGCCGAAAACCCAGTGCCTTCCCTGGCCAAGAACAACAGTCCTCGATCGTCTTTCGCTTTTCCTTTCTTAGCCTTTTTTGATGATGACCGCGGAGTTAAGTCGATTTCGCATACGTAGCATTGAAGTGCTTCGCCTGCATGCATTGGCTTCATGACTTTTTCATAGCATGTTTTGCAAATTACGTGACCGCATGGTTTAGCGACTGGGTTAATTTCGTTAGCGATCGATACTTGAAAAAAGATAATTTTTGAGACATACGGTATGCTTCGAGGACTGTGCCGAATGTCTTGGAACATGAAGGACAAACTCGAGTCTTTGAATCCTGCGCTGACGAGTCTTTTAATGTCTCGAATGATACAGAGAGTAACGATTTCAAGGACAATGTATGCGGATCGTCGAGATCTGAAAGCGGACACAGCGGAACTAATTTTGGAGGCTCTTCGATTTCAGTTTTCGGTGCCTCGTGTACTTTTGGTTGCAGAACAAGTGCTAAACTCTGCTCTGTCTTTGGTGTATCTTCATCTCCATTGAATTTCCGTTTCGTTCCTGATCCTTCCTTTCGTATCGCGTTTGATGTAACTCCAGTCTGTAATAATTCGAACTCCTTGATATCCTTCTGTCGCGCCTCGTCCTCCTCAAACTCTTTAGCTCGTAGCATTTCTGCGTGTTTAGCAGCAATCTCCACGTTTTTGATATTGATCTCGGCTCGTTGTGCGAGTAAATTCTCCATGATACATTCCCGGCAGAATATATGACCCTTAGTAGGACATGCTACTGGGTCGCGCGCAGCCATAAGACACAGATTGCAGGCATCGAATTGTCGAAAGGAGTCGCTGGTTAGTCGTTTACTTTGTTTGCCGTAATGCGTGAGAAGCGAGCGTTCGTAAGCTGTGAAGAACGGCGACGCGGTGCTAGTTCTTGTTAGCAAGCGTTCAATAACTCCAGAGCGGAATCTTTCTGACGTACTTGTTTTTCGAATGCCGAGTCATTTTGTTCGTGGAGTGAATCTGTATCGTATATTTCAATTCATTTCATCCCCCCAACTCTTCTCAGAATGCCAACGTCACCTAATCAGATTATGGGGTTTACACCAAATGCCGATATCGGCTCGATGAGTCATGCGGCTCGCCCTTCGGCCTACCAGGGATGAGCAATTGTAATAATTCTGAACAACTTTTTTCTGCTTAAAATTTCTCTAGCAGGTCAGATTTCCTTCCCCAAATCTTCGCATTCTCATACACCACATAGTACAAACGAGAATGTTGCGGTATTCGAGCTGTCGGAAAGCGGGCTCGCTGGGCGCCGGCCTGCGGAGAACTTTTGCGACGACACCAATGCTGCGGAAGGAGGAGGAGATGCTGAATAAATATTCAGCGGAGATTACGCTTCCAAAGTCGCAGGGAGCGTCGCAGGCGATGCTGTATGCTACTGGATTTACTGACGAGGACTTTCACAAGGCGCAGGTTGGAATCTCGAGGTATGTCAATTGAACTTAGTGCAGAGAGAGAAGTGGAAAATTTGTGAGATCGGCGTCATCTAATGGTTCTCTCATAGTGTATGGTACTCTGGCAATCCGTGTAATATGCATCTTCTCGATCTCAACTTCCGCATCAAACAAAGCGTCGATAAAGCTGGTTTGAAAGGGCTACAATTCAACACCATTGGTGTGTCAGATGGTATCTCGATGGGCACCACCGGTATGCGTTACTCTTTACAATCGCGCGATCTTATTGCCGACTCCATTGAGACTGTTATGCTTGGCCAGCATTACGACGCCAATATCTCTATCCCGGGATGCGATAAGAATATGCCGGGCGTGCTCATGGCTATGGGTCGTGTAAATCGACCAGCGATCATGGTCTACGGCGGTACTATCAAGCCCGGTCGGTCGTCGTGCATGCCTGATGTCAATATCGATGTCATCACCGCCTTCCAGGCGTATGGCCAGTATATCGCGAAGACTATCGATGAAACTACCCGTCAAGATATTATTCGTCATGCCTGTCCGGGCGCCGGTGCGTGCGGTGGAATGTACACTGCAAACACCATGGCTTCGGCTGCTGAGATCATGGGTATGACTCTCCCTGGATCATCCTCGTACCCGGCTGAAAGTCCCGAGAAGATAAAGGAGTGCGACGAGGTTGGAGAGGCTATGAAGACACTTTTGCGTACGGGCTTGCGTCCATCTGATATCATGACGCGCGAAGCGTTCGAGAACGCCATGAGATACATCACCATCACCGGCGGTTCAACTAACGCTGTCATGCATCTCATTGCCGTAGCGCACTCTGTCGGCGTCAAGCTTACGATTGAAGACTGGCAGGCTGTGTCTGATCGTACACCGATGCTTGCCGACTTTAAGCCGTCGGGTAAGTATGTCATGGCTGACTTGCTTGCGCTGGGTGGTACGCCTTCTGTTGCCAAGTTCCTAATAAACGAGGGGATACTTGACGGCAAAACTATGACTGTTACTGGTGAGACACTTGCGGAGAATGTATCAAAGTTCCCGGATCTCCCCAAGGATCAGAAGATCTTTATGCCTTTATCGAAACCCCTCAAGTCTACCGGTCACTTACAGATTCTCCGGGGCAGTCTGGCTCCCGGCGGCTCGGTTGGAAAGATTACTGGAAAGGAAGGTACTATTTTCAAGGGCAAGGCTCGCGTATTTGATGCAGAGGAGTACCTTATCCCCGCGCTTGAACGTGGAGAGATCAAGAAGGGCGAGAAGACTGTTATTATCATCCGCTATGAAGGACCAAAAGGTGGTCCTGGTATGCCTGAGATGTTGAAGCCATCTAGTGCCGTCATGGGTGCCGGTTTGGGACAAGATGTCGCGCTGTTGACGGATGGTCGGTTTAGTGGTGGCTCGCACGGGTTCTTGATTGGACATATTGTTCCCGAAGCCATGGACGGCGGACCGATCGCTCTAGTTGAAGACGGTGATGAGATTATCATTGACTCTGAGAGAAACGTTATTGACTGGCTTGTTCCTGAAGAAGAGATTGAGAAGCGACGAGCGAAATTCGTTGCGCCGCCGTTGAGATACAAAAAGGGAACACTTTACAAGTACGCGAAAAATGTATCGGACGCTAGTCATGGATGCGTGACCGATTTGTAAAACTGACGGATGATGGTATTGGAGTTGCTTTTTGGATAGGTTTAGAAGCCTTCATTTTATTGTTTCTATAAGTTATTTATGCATTTTTTAACTACAGAGATTAGATAACTTTCTAAAACAGTTATCATTATCTATGTCTATTAAGTTTGACAATCTAGCAGAACCAGCAGCTGATAGTCAACAACACACCCTACCCATCAACCTATCGCAAAAGCTCATAAATATCGCCAAGTTTAGTCATATAATTTCCAACCGCAACCGGCGCATCAGCCGCCAACACCTCGCTTTCGGTATTAACACCGGTGAGCACGAATAAGGTGCCGAGACCACCTTCGACGCCAAAGCGCATGTCGGTATCAAGTCTATCGCCAACCATGCACGCGCGGGACGGAGTAAATTCGAATTTCGCTTTAATGCAGTCCATCATTGCCTGCGAAGGTTTGCCGAGCGAGATGGGCTGTCGCTTTGATGCGAGGATGAGCGGCGCCGACATTGTGCCTGCGCCGGGGAAAAGTTTGCCGTGGGTGGGGTATGTCGAGTCGATATTCGTAGCGAGGAAAATAGTGTCAGGGTTTTGTAAATTGATCAAGGCCATTGACAATTTCAGATAATTGATATGCTGATCTAAACCGCATAAAACGCATCCGATAGACGGGTCAGCTACAATCTTCTCATAGTCCTCGGGTTCGATATCGCGACGGAGCGAGGGATCCGTGCCGCCCACATACTGGACTCCTTCGCTAGCGAGCTCTTCTTCAATTCCGGCTTCTCCGAGGACAAAGACCTTTTTGTCCTTGGGAAGTTTGACGACCTTGCTGAGATAAATTGCGGAAGAGTATGCGGATCCGAAGATCTCCTCCTATAAGAATATTAGTAAGTCGACATTGCTAGCAGCATGGCAATTGCAACCAGATAGGCTTACAGCAGTAACGGAGATCCCTAATTTAGCGAATTTCTTGGTATATGCTTGTCGCGACTTTGTCGAATTGTTGGTTACGAAAATAAGTCTCTTGCCTACCGCGACCGTCAGAAAATACATCCACTACCCACACAAACAAATCAATTAAAAGAATTAATAACATACCTCGCGCGCGCAATAAATCTAGTGTCTCCGCAGCATACGGCAAGAGCTGGTCTCCTTGCCACAAAACACCTGTTTCTCATTAACATTTGCCCCGAGCGTTCGGTTAAAATACTTATTACCATCACAATCAAAAAGGAAATCGTCGTACGAGTCTAGAAATTTCTCAACTTGTTCTTTCGTAGTGATCTTAGTAGGTGCCGGCATTTTTTTACTTAGACTCGGAGGGAAATGGTGAGTGTTGTTGTGTAAGAGCTGCGTGTGGGATGCAGACGAGATTTGTGGAGGTGAGATACGGCGAATATGGCAAAGTTTAAAACTTTGAATCCGGAAATTATGCCGGCTAAATTTCTTTGACAATATTTAAACATGTTCACTGTGTCAGGCAGTATGAAACGTAACTAGATGCTATTAAAAAAATAAATTATATTTGCTTATAGTCTGAAAGGTATGTCAGAACCTGTGAGGACACGAAAGGACACGGAAAAAATAAGCTGCTTCTCTGTAATCAACTGAAAGAGATTCTACTCAAAATTATTATTGCCGATAGTCCGTTGTTAAGCTTTTTATGAGTATGGCAATTTCTGAAGGCATTTTTGATTTATTCCGTAATAGCAGGAGTTAATTGAAGAACGCTTATAAAATATTAAAAATACATCAAATCTATATATCGATTCTCATGTGTACTCACTCCATAACACCAACTGTACACCTGTCTATTCTAAAAAAGCTTCGTAGCAAAGATATGGAAATTACTGTCATCAGCAAAGAATTCGTCTCCGAAATGCTCATCATACCCATTCCCTTCCTCCTCGTCCTCCTCATCTTCATCGACCTCGCTGTCCTCATGGAATCCGCCGGATAAGCTAGAACTCATATGTCGCGGTCCGGATTCGAATTCCGACCGAGTCAATTGCGCAATACTCCCGCTGTTAACTTGCGTTCGCAACACTGAGCGTTCGGCAACAATAGGTGTAGTAGTCCCACTCAAGCTGCTGCTGCCTCCGCCGCCGCCGCCTCCGCGAGTCGTGCTTCGTTTCCGTCGAATGGGAACGACTAACTCAACCGAATTCATCCATAGCAGATATAAATTCGGCAACGCGGCTTTTAAAATCGTGGCTTGTCGTCGACAAAGATCGTAGATTCCGCTGCCGTAATACACTGTAGGCGTATAATTCAAATACAAGTGTTTCAAAACTGGGAACTTCTGCATATGCGTGACGAGATCGTTAAACGAGGTCGCGTGTCGGGAAAAATCAATGGCGAGAGATTGGATGTATTTTCCCGAAGGCGAAGTAGCCAGCGTGCGTAAATCATGCAGCGACCATGGCGCAAGAACGATATTTTGACCCGCGGAAATCGACCAGATATGAACCGACAATTTCTTGAGACGTACCGACGCCAATGAACTGGCCCGATACCGTCGACGCGAGTAGAAACTATTCCGTCTAACTGAGCGACGACCTCTGTATGCGTTCTTATTATGTCCCAGAAGCCAGGGCGCTATATGTTCAGACATCACGCGCGTCTCGGTTAGTGGTTCACAGAGTAACTTCAAGTTCAAATTCTCGACGGCTGATAATTCGCAGAGTAAAGTACTCATCATAGGCGGTCGCGGATCGAGAGGTTGCTCGCCTTCAGGCTGAAGCGGCGTAAAGGGAAATGCAGCCTTCCCGAACGTCAAATCAAGCGTCTTCATCGTCCGCGGTAGTACCGTATTTTTGGATAACGTCGATAGCACACGATTATCCATAGTATGCAACCGAAGCGTATGTAGCTTGTCAAATGAAACCTTCGACGCCAGAAGGTCAAGATCCATTCTCGGAAAATCAAATAATGCCAAAGATTCGATGCCCATTTTAGCATCTTGCTCGATATCCTTGAACAAGACTTCAAAAAACTTTGATTTAAGATTTGTGGTTTCTAAATCAATTTCGTCGTCGTTGTCTTGTTGGCCTTGCGGAGCATTCCATACGCGTCTATCGACGTCGTTGATCACATCACTGCTTAAATCGTCGCGATCGGCAACACGAATGCTCACGCATACTAACGTATCTTTGAATTCTTTCAATATCGAGTTGACGGTTCTCGTCTCGTCAAGAGAGCGGAGCCGCAGGATTCGCAATGAGCGAAGTCTTGGTAGCGGCGCCGAGATGTTGGTCAAGAGCGTAGACGGAACCGAACACGTTTGCAAAGCAAGCAAATCCGGAAGCGATAATATCGCCGACAGAACCTCGGCCGGAAGAATTATCTTGCATGCATTCCATTCAAAAGTATGGACTTTATAAAGCTGGCCAAAGCACCAGGCAACTTGCTCAACCTTCTCAGCATCTAGTACGTTCATCGTAGCAGATTTCGCTTCAAGGTACTCCGACCACGAAGTAACGACGTCCGTTGTCGACGCGGGCGCGCATATCACAACGCGTTTAATCAAGTCGGCATGCAAGGGAAGCAACGGAGCAAGACGCGTGAGTTTCGTCGGACTGTCTGCTGATAGCTTCACAGTCCTGTACAGCTGCGGAAGCGTAGCTTTATAGAACGTCCGGTTTGTCAAGGACAAATTGCTGAGCAGCGCATATTCTGAAATCTGGTAAACGAATGAGAATCCAGTTCTGACTCATTACAGCAAAAAGTGCCTACCTGAGCGCAAATCTTCCAATATACTTCCACTGGAAGTCCTAATAGTTCAGATTTAGAAGTGATCTCCTCATCGAAACCATACAACGCGTTATTTGAGCCACTGCCGTGCTCGTCGTCCCGTGTATACTCGTCTGGCTGGTGGTTGGGAGCAGTTCTCGCGTGCGGCGTGTCCATAGTATCCAAGTAGACCTGTTGCAAGCACCTCTGTTCGGAAACAGCACAGCAAACAAACACGTAGAAATAAAACGGGAGAAGAAGCAGATGAAAACAAGGGAGAAACAGCGCCGAGCATAGACGCCAACGCAGCAACGAGGTCGCCGTCGACGATTGTCGCCGGGGAGACAGCAACCGATAAGGTAAAATTAGAGTTTCGGTTTAAAACAACTCCCAATATCGCCCCGCACGTGCAAATTGCAAGGGACTGCTCGGTTAAATTCTTTTGCAGAAATACGGTCGGTGAGGACGAAATGCTAAGCAGGGCACTTAGAAGCCGCCAATGTCTGGCAGAAAGAAGATAAGAGTGCCGGGGGTTGGGTGGGACTCGCGGACGTGACGCCGGACGCGGGTGGCGGAATTGACGTGATGCTGAAGTTAAAACCCAGGCCGATACAGAAACAGCCGGACTGGAGCATTCACGGTCGGGTACCAGGCGACAAAGCCCAAGATGACAATAAATTGCAAGATACTGCGACGGTGAAGATAATATCAGCATTAGAACAGTCGTGGAAAGTGTCTGGGCCGAAGCCAGAAGCGTGCACGACACTTCGCAGACAGAGCCCAAATTCACCCGTCGGCAACTGCCCAGCGCGGCCGACCTTCTCCAAAAGCAGCAAGAAACTGCCCTCTCGTTCTCTAAATGTTTTGCTACAGGCCGCGAGATCCACTATCTCTGGCGGCATCTTGCTGCTTATCCGTCGGAGTGGGTCTCTATCCAATTGGATGTAAACCTGCAGTACACATACAGTGAATATTGTCCTGCTCTACAGTTCAGTATTCTGCATCTGTTCTTGATCAGCAGAAAACAACAGCCCAGACGCCGCAAACATCACCATACAGGATCCTACAATCTGACATGGTCTTCGGAATTACCATATTCCGACACCTCATACGGTTAGGGTTGTTTACCAAACTTCAGACAGTCAAATGTCTTGCGGCCGTTTCCAGTTTTATTTGACAGCATTGATCTGAATTAAACCAGTTCATGATTTACTTTATGTCGAATAAATGCATTAAAACTCGCACTGAAAGTGAAACAACACAATTAAATCACCAATCCATGAGACGCACAAAGAATCGTTACAGCTGTCAACAAAAAATAATGCAGGAGAAATCAAATAAACAGCAAAACACATATTAAACGATTCAAACAAGGCAGTTGTCGCCATATTAAACAGCATATTAGAACAAACAGAGTAAAGAAAATACCGAAAACACCAATTCGCATGAAATCGATAATAAACTCGAGCAAACTATTAAACGCAATAAATGCTAATGCAAAAGGGCTCTGGAAAAACACACAAAAAAACACAAAACTACATCGTCATCATCATCAATTATTAATTACCAGATTCAGTAATAGCAAGTATAACACTTTGAATCTTTATGCACTTCCATCTCAGTACTCTTGAAATTATTAATCTCATCCTTGATTTGCGCAATCATCCACATGGGAAACGTATTATATGGCACAGGATCGGTAATCTTGCGATCATATTCGCCTGAGTGCCATGTAGAGTAGATTTTGATGCTGGGTGAGAACTGGACCGTCGTGCTAGACGTCGTCGGAGAAGGAGGATCGGATACATTATTGAGCACCATAGAGGTCCAGGATGCACATTCTGGCGATGGCTCTCTTGTTAGTCCTGGAACATTCTCGGATGTACTGCCGGCTGGAGAGGTATTAGGAGAAGGCATGGATCCAAGATTAGCATCTATAGAAAAGACAGTTAGAAAAACGACTCATCACCGCACAACAACAAAGACATACTCTTGAGAATACCCTTCGGTACAAAATTGGGCTTCTTAACCGGCTCATAAATGCGCACAGTCTCAAACTGCGACGCCGTTTCCTCGTCGTCGATTTGGATCACACTCCCCTGGACACTGCTACTGATCGAGCTAGCAGCCGATGAAGTCTCATTGAGACTCGTGATACTAGACACGCGCGAAGGGCGACGCATCGAAAGACCAGACGAAATTCGCCGAATGACTTTAGATACTGACGACGAATTTGAACGGATTGAAACGACGTCGCCGTCATCTTCGGCGCGACTTTTCTCGGTCGTGTCAAGCGAAAAGTTATACTCGAGTATGTCAGCAGACTCAGGCCGCACAAGCCGATGCGTATCAGGCTCAACAGGAGGCGAGCGAGAATTTATAGCCCGTGTCATAGATGAAGAAGTAACAATGTACGAAACACCAGACTGCGGACCATAAACTGGGGCCGGGGCCGAAGACGACTGCTGACGAGGAGCAATAAACGACATCACTTTGCTCAATCTCGATTTCTTCTTCTTTTCCTTGCTAGCATCGACCGGTTTTGTCGTCTTTGAATTCGACGAGACACTACTTTCCAAACTCCTGAGTGCTTTTTTGCGCTCGTAGTCGGAGACAGTCGCGGATGCATTACTCCGATGACCAAGTGTAGATGCCGAAGAAGTAGTCGAAGCGACACTGTCGGTAGACATCTGCCGCGTATGCTGACGACTCTCAATCTGGCTCATTGTGCTTGATCTGCGGGCAGGCTGCGGCATCTCCTCTGCCGAGCGCGCGGAGCTAGACCTCGAAGAAGTCGGTCTCGGCGAAGCAGTGCGAGACAAATTATAGGCACTCGAAGCCCGCGACATTGAGCGCGGGACCGAGGACGCGGAAGACGAAGACGACGAAGCGATAGACTGTCGCTGATGCTGAAAATGCGAGGGATCAGGAGAATAAATTTGCGATTGCGGATGATGCAGCGCTTGAGGGAAAGAATTTGCGTAAGATAACGGGGGACGCGACACAGAATAAGTGTACGATGGCTCGCTCGCAAGCGATGGTACCGACGTCACAGAGCTCGAGCGCACATGCGTGGGACGCGCAGAGCTTGAGTTGACCGGCGTACTTACACTGCGCCCGGCCGCAGAGACCGAATACTCAAAGCGGCGATGGTGTCCCATGCGGTAACGCTGAGGCTGCATTTGCTCCTGTTGTGGAGAGGGCGGGATAGGCGACGCCGGAGATGCCGAGCGCGATATGCTTGTGAACGGGACCTGGCGGAAGGAAGGCGAGTGAGGAATATGCCGCACAGCCTTACTCGCCGGCATCGGCGGCGGGAATGTGACCGCCGCAGGAGAACTCGGCGACGACGAAAGAGAGTACCGATGATGATCCCCAAGAATCGGAGATGATATGCAGGACGGCGCCATAGAGTAGGCGGCCGGCTGAGATTGCGTGGAAGCCATTTGGGAAGGTAGGCTGTAAGCGGTCCGTGCGGGTTGCTAGAAAAGGGAGCAATACGCGGATAGGGAAGAGAGAAATAGACAAGAGTAACTGCACTATATGCCGCTATATCGTGAGAAACGCGGCTATTTGACGGAGAAATTGAAGAACTAGTGTTCTTTCTGGAGGAGGGAAGGCTGCCTTTGGGCGAGACCAAAAATAGAGGTAGCAGGCTAAAAATATACAAAACGAGGTCAGCGACATAAGTAACAAAAACAGGGATTGCAATGTGCGAATGAGAAATGGAAAGTAAGAGGAACAGAAGGAAAAAAGAAGATCGAAGGCGATCAGAAGACAAAGAGAAAAAGAACCGCCGGATCCGAAGCGCGAGAGGGCAGCAACACAAAAAAAAGCAGGTACGAAACGCGAGCGGAACAAAGGAGAACATACCAAGACTAGAGCAGCGCGTTCAAAGAAACGGGCCAAAAGAAGGATTAGAAAGCGAACATGCCAAAGAGAGCGCGAATGGAGGAGAAGCGAAGACGAGCGGTGAGAGACGGGGCGGAGTAGGAAGCGAGGGTGTTTCGAGCGAGGTAGCGGACACGAGGACGCCGCGAAGCAAGCAGTGGTTCGGCAGCGAGAAGAGCTGGACGCAGAAGCAAGCGGCAAAGGCAGCAGCAGCAGAGCAGCAAATGCAGCAGAACAGGACGATGAACGAGGGAACGGAGAAAGCGAAGGTGACGAAGAAGTAAGAAGAGGAGGAGGAGCAGAGAGCGAGGGCGAGAAAGGTACCGCCCGAGGCGCATGGGCGCGTGGCGGTGCGCGGTACCCGGCGGTGTTCTGAACTGCGTCATTGAAACCGCTGACGGGCTGGCTGACACGTGTGGGTTGGGTGTTGAGCTGATTGAAGGATTAGGAATCCATATGGCGGCTGCAGAGGCGAGTGCACGATGCAGCGGGCAGAACGCGGTCCAGAGGAGCCAAATGGCGATGTTACGATTGCCGTGGGCAGTCGTGATCCCGGCGCAGGCCAGAAAAACGCGTGAAGAGCATTCTCCGGCAGCGCACGCAGTGGCAAGGCGCTTATATATATAGTGTACTGGCTGTTAATTGCCCCTTCACTAGAAACAAAGAAACCAGACGTAATTAAGAAAATAATGGCGATAAATGAGTTGCATCAGGCCCACCCACCGCAAAGGTTTTCCCTCTGCGGTTCCCGTGCCGACGCGCCTTTTGGGTGTTGCACGCCTGTGGCTCTACTTTGGTCTCTGCACCCGCACGCGCGGTGAATGTGCTGCCTAAACAGCACGCTCCGCACGCTACAGCTAAACGCGCTGGCCGGCGCTTGGACAAACTGGCCTTGCCGAACAATCGTGAAAAGACAAGTGCAGCCGAGAGAGTTTTGAGAGCCAGCTCGGGCCCGGTTCGGTGACGGAAGAAGGCTCGAGTGGCTGCCGCACGGCTTTCTGTGTTTCGTGGTAAGTTTGGCGGTCTGGATGTGTGTTCGTGCGCGTGTGCAAGCCGGCAGTAGCAGGAGGCTCTGCCAGAGGCGATGTGAGAAAGGCTGTGTCGATGGAGGGCTTGGGGAGGGCTTGGGGAGGGGATGGCCAGTCGCAAACAGGCGACTGTCGATTGACTGCACGATCGTCGACGGGACATAACTGGCGCAGGTCTATTAATAAGACGCTGCTTTTGCTTATGAGATCATTAGAGCTTTTACTATTTATCACTATATACAGCTGCTTGACAGACGGATAAGGCGGAACAAAGGCCAGACGAAGTACCAGAGCGGTTGGTTATGTCATGAACGCGAACACGACGTTGAGAAGCTTGCCAGTCAAAACTTATTTGGTTTCTTTGCTACTTTTCAATAAGACGTTTGCTATTGCGCTGCAGTTGAATCCGCTTGTATAGCACGGTAGCAAAATATGCATAGTAAATCAATGCGGCCAGAGTTATTCCAGCTATTACTTGGCCATACCTGCCGTGCTTTTGCCTGCGTCTGTGATATACCGTAAGTCTAACGACTTAAATCACCACGGGTAAACCACATGATTTTTGTATGCAGCGGCTGTTTACTCCTATCTATCCCAGCTTGTACATTCTTGAACAGCAGCTAAGTCGTAAACCTATGCTCCTCTTTAGGTGCACACTCTCCCATCAACGCCTTGTCGACAAGGGCAAGATAAGGAAGGCATTGCTGCACTGTGCTGCGCTGCGCTTATGGCCACACGCTCCAGAGCCGCACGGTCCGAACTATTTGGGCGACCCCTGCAAGCGAAAGGCTTTTGTTGCCTGCAGCCACAGAGCAACAATAACCACCGGCTTGTGTTTGTGTATTCTTATGTGGTTTTACGTACGTGCCTTCCGCCATTGCCGCCTGCAGTACTTTGATCTCTGCTCGACTCCGCCCAACAATCTGCGCATGAACTTCTGGTCTCATTTTGATCAGCCACACCCGTGCGTATTAAGGTTTAAATGTTTCAAAACCATAGCAAGCCACTTTCCTTTCATCCTGTTCGGTTCTTGGTATTATCACGGCTATTATTTGCTGGTCATATCGAACTAGCTCTTGCATATCCAATCGCTAATACTATTGCGGCCCGTTGGCATAAACGGATCCTCACTACGGGTTAGTCTTCGACGTGTCTCAACCGGTGCGGCTCGCTCGCGTCCAAGCAATTCTCTGTAGACAGACAAGCCAGCCAGACAGACCCAAGCCGGCCAGCGCTATAATGTGATCTCCTCCGACGAGTTCAAGTGGCCGAGGCTGTTTTGACTCGAAGCGAACAGAATGAAAAGAGAGATCGCAGAGTGCGCGGCGAGCCTTGTCTCCACACAGTCCTGGCTTGCTGTGTATACCTTCCCATTATGGACGCGCGTCCCCACCAGTCCAATGTGCTCGCTGACTGCCATCACTGCTATCTTGCGATCTAGGACGCCGCCTGCCCTTGGTTGCATTGCACGAAGCTTATCGCTGCGGTTGCAAACATCGGCATTGTTTGAAATCGCCATCCGAACAACTTTACCAGCCGCCGTTTCCTATCGGCCTCGCTCAAATTAGCCGTTTGCTTTAACTTCCTTCCTGGTTTTGCGTTGCTGTTTAATCTAAGTAGGAAATCCCCGTTCCGCCTGGGGCTCGCCTGATTAGTCTCTGTATTGCTCGGCACCGGCGAGCAGTGCCGGTCTGGCCGCCATTACGTAGCAGCTGTCACAGCCAGCCACTGTCGCACCATTGCGGACTTGCAGATGCAGCAACTCATCACCAGCAATGTCACCGCTCGTTCTCGGCGCGAGCCCGGTTTCTCCGTCTCATCGCCCCATCAGGCAGCCGCTCGTCTTAACCGTCGAGAGTTTTTGACTGCTCGGGCACGGATTTGCGCTGGTACCGAAGATCGGTTTTGCGTCCATCGCCGTGGAAAGTATCGCCCCAAAGCGGCCGGTTTCTGGCACGGCCTGCATCCAGCGCGACTGCTTCTGGACGCCGGGCTGAGATCAACGTCACACAACTCTGGTCCATTGTGCTTGTCTCTGGCACCGCTGCTTGCGGAAACAGTCTAGCTGTGACGTCAGAAGCTGTCTGCCACCCCGGCTTTGTTGGAAAATGACTAAAAAGGCACAAACTTTGTTTATATTATTTAAGCGAAAGTTTTTTTTCCTGAAAGACTGCCATTTGAAACCAGGCTCGTTTCTCTGATTGTTTGCGTATTGTATTGGTTATTTGCCACAACAAGCTCTTTGGAGGCATTTATTGGTTGTGAAATTCAATTGTGTGCCATTGCCCATACTGTGCGGTGCCATTCTTGTCCGCTTATATCCCTAACCTCTCATTCTAACTAGTTGTTCTATAATACGCAGGTTTATTATGCGTTGCTGCTGCTATTGATCATCTAGTTGATACTCTCAACTCGATCCAAATCACTCAATTCCGTATTCCGACATGTCCTATACTGTGCCCTGATCTGCCATAATCAAACTACAACAAGTCTCATCACCAGCATGATTCTTTCCAAAAAACAAGGTCTGCAGAGTCGTTACCATAAGAATTGCTGTCGGAGGGACGGGTTGACGTTGCACTGTCTTTGCTTATCATATGATAGTTTGTATCACGATTTATTACCAACAGCCATCTAAACTCCACTATACGAGACTAAAGTGATAGTGAACCTGGGTTGTAGTCTCGTCGTCAACCAATTGCCTTTATCTATTCCAGAGGAGTTACATGTCTGCGATACCACTCTTCGAGACGAGACGGGAACTGACGGTATAGCCCAGCCATAACATTGGACAAGACCACCGTAGCGCCTTCCTGATCTTTGTGCAACCGCTATTCACACTTCTGAACGACTGGTGCACATGCTGAAGACCAGAACAATGCTACCCGACCCTAAGGAAGCCGTACTCTCGATGGCTGCCGTGGCCGCGTACAAAGAAGCCCACACGTGATTTGCTCGGTGACAGACTGCCCCAACTATGCACTAGCCCCGAAGCGGAACAGGGCTAGGGCGTGTCTCGGAGTCCGCTTGTTCCGCAGCCACCACGCATCGCGGGCTCTTTCACCACCAAACAGCTCTCTTCTGTCTGGACAAGCGCTGCCTGGTCACATATCAGATGCCTTCGAACCAGACCAAGTTGGCTTCTCTGTTTGCTCAGGCTCAGGCTCAAATGCAGCTTCCCTCAGGCACCTCCTCCTCCTCTGTCACGTCGTCGCCCAGCAACATGGCTGACCCGGCACAGCCCTCGCTGGGCCTCATCAACTACACGTCCGGCGCCCGCAGCGCGAACCTGTCTCCGCAGGAGATCAAGCATCGGCAAATGCAATTTGGCCCGCTGTTGCATCCTTCTCATTTGTACGTCTCGCGCCAGGCCAAGGGCGCGCTGCCGGACCCAGTCGAAGAGGAGCCGCCACTTTTCTACTTGCTTACAACGTATATTTCCTATCTTATCTTGATTATCTTTGGACATGTGCGCGATTTCTTTGGCAAGTGGTTCAAGAAGGATAAGTATCAGCATTTGATTCAGCAAAATGTATTCGCTCGCGCCAGACAACATCACAATGTAAACATTACTAACCCTCGTCCAGGGATACGCGCCGCTGACCTCCGACTTTGACTCCTTCTACGTCCGCCGCCTGAAAGAGCGGCTCGACGACTGCTTCTCACGCCCCACCATCAGTGTCCCCGGCCGCTACGTCACAATCCTTGACCGCGTATCTGAGGACCACAACCGCACGTTCAAATTCACTGGAACGACTACTGACGCGCTCAACCTGTCGTCGTACAATTACCTTGGGTTCGCACAGTCTGAGGGACAATGTGCCGACGCTGCTGAAGAGATTGTTTACCGCTACGGAATGTCGTCCAGTAGCGCGCGTGCCGAGGCAGGCACTACGGACTTGCATGTCGAGACCGAGGAGCTTATCGCGCGGTTTGTCGGCAAGGAGTCTGCTATGGTTTTCTCTATGGGATATGCCACAAACGCGGCTGCTTTCCCGTCGCTCGTGTCAAAGGGCTGTCTAATCATATCTGACGAACTTAATCACGCTTCTATTCGGTTTGGAGCGCGTATGTCGGGCGCAGTTATCAAAACTTACAAGCATAATGATATGCGTGACTTGGAGCATTTGCTGCGAGAGGAGATCAGCCAGGGCCAGCCTCGTACCCATAGACCTTGGAAGAAGATCTTGGTTGTTGTCGAGGGCTTGTACTCGATGGAGGGTACGATGTGCAACTTGCCTTCGCTTGTCCTGCTTAAGAAAAAGTACAAGTTTTATCTGTTTGTAGATGAAGCGCACTCGATCGGCGCTATTGGACCTCGCGGTCGTGGTGTGTGCGATTACTTTGGGATCGATCCCAAGGAAATCGATATTCTTATGGGTACGTTGACAAAGTCATTTGGTGCGACAGGTGGATACCTTGCTGCCGACAAGTCGATTATCGACCGATTGAAGCTCGACAATATGGGATATGTATACTCAGAGTCCATGTCTCCGCCGGTCTTGGCGCAGATCCAGGCGTCGCTACGGACAATCATGGGTGAGATTGTCCCCGGCGAAGGTGACGAGCGTTTGCAGCGCATTGCGTTTAATTCTCGATACTTGCGACAGGGACTCAAGAGATTGGGATTCATTATCTCAGGTCATGACGACAGTCCTATTATACCGCTCATGCTGTACTCGCCCGCCAAGATGCCTGCGTTTTCACGCGAGATGCTTAAGCGGAAGATTGCGGTCGTTGTGGTCGGATACCCGGCGACGCCGCTTGTCAGTTCGCGCGTGCGGTTCTGTCTGTCATCAGCGTTAAATAAGGACGATCTTGATGCTATTCTGCGGGCATGCGATGAGATTGGTGATATGTTGATGCTCAAGTTCCGACCTGCCGAGCATGTGCGATGGAAGGTTGAGGATGTTATTCGGAAAGGTGTTATGGATTGCAAGCGAGACGAGCTTGAAGATTGAGGTGCGAGATGAGAGGGCATGATATAGATCAGAACATTGGGTGATGAGCGTTTGACATGATTGCTCGAGCCATTTGTTTAGAGCGAAACATTTATGTTTTTATATACTGCGCGTGTATAAACGGGGATTAACCGGGAGATGACGGCGGTCGGCACACAACACTGCATTATATACCATTGGGGAGAGTAATGCAGCGCGGTCATTCTTATTAATAATTATATCATACATGTATTTCTTATTCAGTTGCTGGCGGGCGGTAGTTGTGAGTTTACGAGCATTAATGTACTATAAGCGACTTATCTTAGATAAAGATGACTTCAAACAATGTGGCGGGCGACAGCGGGGTTGGTGTCCGATACCAGCGGCACAAGGCACGCGCCGCCGCGCACTTGGCACCGCAACTGTGCCGCCCGAGCCAACTCGCCCCACCAGAAACAAGACAAGCCAGAACGCACACGCCTCTCGCCGTCCCAGGCCACCGTCTGCTGTCTTCCTCAGCTTCCAGTCTCCGCGTGCACTCAATTGCACTTCTCTTCCTCGGCCCATCCCACCATGTCCGACTCGCCGCCTCCTGCTGCTGTCTCCGCCGACGGCCCGGCCAAGAAAGACAAGCTAATTGATATCTACGTGCGTCTGAACGGCGACAACGAGAAGGACTACTGCTTCTGCCTGCCGCGCGACCAGCCCGTCTCGATCCTCTACTCCATCTTCGACACCCTCCCGCTCGTGCTCTCGCCGACCTTCTTCTACCACCGCCGGCCCACGGGTTTCCACATATCCACCAGCCCGGGCTTCGTTACCACCGAGGGCGCCCTGCTGTTTGAACACTCTGGCAAGCTGACCCCACTCGACGAGTCGAAGCGCATCTGCGACGTCGCGCGCGAAGGCCAGCTCTTCCTGCCGATTTTCAAGTACAACAAGCGTCGTTTGTTTGCTATCATTGGCATCCTCTTGTTCTGGCTCTACACAGATTTGCCAGAATGGATTAGCCCGACGCCGGGCATCTCGCTCTTTGCGCTCTGCACCCGCGCCTACGATTACTTTTTCCCCGAGGTGCCGGATCCCGATGCCGTCGTTGAGCCGCAATCGACCGATGCGACTGTCGACGTTGTGTTTTTCATCTTCCACATTATCAAGTGTGCAGTCATCTTTTTGATTTTCTTCTTCGGTGGGTATAACCCCACCTCGATGAACCCGTTCCACGAGGCGCCCGACGTCTCTGCGGACCAACTCCGCGCTATTGGATGGACTGGAGCCCGCCGTATCACTGTCGACGAGTGGCGCGAGGAGAACCGAAAGCGTAAGATCGAGGAAGTTGGCGGCGCTGTTAAGGCTTATGAGAAGGGAATTCTTTTGGGTCTTGGCACGGCTGGCATATCCTTGCGTGAAGGCGAAGGATTCAATACGCCGTGGGGTTACGTCCGTCCCGCGACTGCGGTTCTTCCGGTGCCGCCTGAGCCTGTGGCTGAAGAGACCGTAGAGAAGGCCGAGGAACCGTCAGCGGAGGCGACTACCACCTCGAGCGAAGTATCCAAGCCCGAGGAACCCGTCAAGGCTGCGCCAAAGCCCTACGTTGATCCTCTCGATACCGTTGATCTTGAAGCGGTGCTGTTCCGCCTCTCGACCGATTATGAGGAGAAACTAACAAAGTACCGTCGCGCCGAGATCTCTCGCCGGATGAAGCTCGGCGATACCGTTGCGGTTGCGCTCAAGGACTGGCGACGTATCGGACCTCTTGTTACGCCTGCGCGCGAAGTTGAACTACAGTATGCTTTGCGTAAGAGACTTGAGAATCGACCTGATTTGCTCGTCAAGAGTGAGGGCTCGAAGAAGAATGATTAAAAGAACTCACGATTTTGCCTTATCTATATTATCTTCTATTCTATATTGTCTTATATGGCAGCTTCCTTTTTTTGCATTTTATTTTGTTATGTTTTTTATGTCAACTATCAAACTGTCTTTACGGGTTCCGTATATATATGAGTGCATGCACTTATTCTTATCTATCTTTGGGCATGTATTTCCTTTCTATGTGGGCGCGTTTTTTGTTGATGCCCGTGTACAATTAGCGATTTGAATTGCGGTGTCGACGTTACTGCTTCCCTTCCCTGGTTATTATATTACTTGTTGTGTTCAAAAACAAGGTGTATGTTATTTATCAAGCATATCTGAATTTTTATTGATTTTTTGGTTTCATTTTTCTTTTATTCATATTATTTTGTGTGTATGTAATTCTTTAAAACTAGAATGAATAGTTTGCTACCTGTTGGTTTTGCTACTGGTGATACGGAAGAGCGTAGTGAAGCCTGTAAGATGGAATTGTATATTCACATGGAAAGATAAAGGAGATTATATACAGAGTGTTTAATACACAAGATGAACAATCAATCAAGTTTTTCTCCATAAATGATACTTCGTTTTCCTCGACGACGTACGTTTATGTCTAGTAAATATCTAATGCGGTTCGGCAGGCAACTTGGCGTTTAACTAATTCTCAAGTAGATAGAAAAAACATGACGACTTGAGAAATTGGCATCTGTATACAGAAGAAGGGCGCATTTCTGATCTGACCATTATTTTTCTGGAATAAAATTTATTGAATTTGAACTAGCAACTGCATTTAATCTTGTGACCGTCTATTCGCCATATGTGTTAGCTTCTTGTCGTAAGGGGGGAAAAGGAAGTCAGATAAGATAGAAAGACATACTTGAATAGCAAAATGTGCGGTTCCGGAGCTATATCGATTCCCACTATTAGCACAACATGCTCAAGCAAGTTTTAAAGTGAAAATGTAGAAAAAAGGAACGTACTATGTGTTTCATAATGTTCCCAGCCTAGACTTTGGGTTATACCGAGGCCTCGCCATTCTTCTTCTAATAGGATCCGTAGAGTTCCGGTCTCGGGATCGAAATAGTCCTTTGGGATGACTTTGAGCATGTTTTTTGGTAATGTGACGTGTCTATTATCAGCATGGTTAGACGCTGCTTGGAAGCGTATTGCGAAAGATAGAAAGACGATGGGCTTACCGGTATTCAAAGTGGTCATCTGAATATCTAAACGACGCGTAATAATCGCAGTTAGCCTTTCGCCAGTCCCTTGCGCCGTGGATTAACAATGGATACACACCTGCTTGAGTAATGAATCAGGTCCTGGAATTCCTCTAGTCGTGCACGCTCGGATTCCGTGAGTAACCGCGGCTGCTGGACTTTGTTGCGCCGCGCTTTCGAGTCCATGCTGTGCTAGCGTGTATGTAACGATGTCAGATAGCGGGAGAAACGAGCCGTTTGATGGGATATTTCGGCAATGCAAATACAGAATATACGCTCTGTAAGCAGGTACCGGGCGCGCAGGAAGGCACACACAGGAAGACAAATGGACAGCGCACTACAGTAACTGGCCCAAGGAGACGCGTCAGGAGAGAATAGTTTGTTGTTCTGTCCATTCCCACGACCGCAGCCGTCACCCGCAAAGTCACGTGCACAGGCGCTTGGCTGCTCACTCGCTCGCCAGGAAAAGAGCAAGGCTTCACCGGGCAAAGCAAAACACTCGGACTTTGGTTCACTGCCAGTGTCGTTCACGCGTTTGTTTGTATCTCGAAATTTGTCGTGGCAACTGGGGTTTCCACGTCTTACGCGGGGGATCTGGGACAAAACGCTGTTTGAATATTCTTTTATTCGTTTTTGAATATTTATTGTTTATTTATTTGTGTCGAGAAACAAGAGAGCACCAGCACGGTACCTGCAAAGAAGCTATCGATAAGACCTCTTGCGCGTCGTCAACAGCCTATTGCACTGCTTTATTACGATTTGATTGGTGATTCGATTTGAAAGGGATTGCTAAGATACTATATTCCATCAATGGCAGACGCGGAAGGACTGAAGCAGTCGATGCTCAGCATCATTGCTGAACTCACCAATTTGAGAACAGGGTATTTTGTCCATTCCCTCAGGTCCTAGAGAGCTAAGGAAAAGCGTTAATGGTGATTGTATTTTGCAGGAAACGAGGACGCTATTACAGTGAGATATTCATGGACGAACCATCGGCAGACGATTATCCAGAGTACTACGCAATCATTAAGAATCCAATGGCCTTCAACACCGTCAGTGTAAGTTGTCTACAAGCTTCAACTGTCCGGTATATTTAATTGACATGCGGTGTAGAAAAACATTGAAGAGGATAAATACTCGAGTCTTGAAGAATTCGAAGCGGATGTCAACTTGATATTTGAAAATGCCATGTTCTTCAATGAAGAACAGAGTCAGGTTTACAATGACGCAAGTCATCTACAGGTATCTCTTCCTCGTCATACACAAGTCAACTCTCAGACTAACATACCGTCAAGCGCTCATTCTTAGCGAAGATGGAACGGAAACGAAAAGAATTGACCGGCATGCCATCACTATCTTTAAAAACCAAGAAACGCAAACAAGATCCCGACGAAGATCCAAGTTCTCGATCCGTCAAGCTGAAAATATCTCTAGGGCAGAAATCGGATGAGAAACCGTCTCAGAAAATTAGACTAAACATTGGAAAATCAAGATCATCAGAGTTAGCAGCAGCGTCGGCAGCAGCAGCAGCAGCCGCAGCGTATTCAGAAGACGAAGAAGAGTCAGGGCAAAAACAGAACGAGACATCACGCGGAAGAAGTCGTTCTGCCCGAATCGATCATGAGGCAGAGTCACAGAATGACAGTTCCGGCCGTCCACTTCGTAAATCCGTGCGGTCGTCAGACAAACAGCCTGTATACGCCGACGGTGCACTGGCCGCTGATAATGTCGCATCCGATGACGAGACATCGTCTCCTGCTGGGAAAAATAAGGCTACCGGCGACGCGGGTGCTGGGATATCCACTGCGCAAGGCAGCGAGAGCACCGCTGGTGCGTCATCTTCGGTTTCGACTCTGCCGGTGGTTGTTCCGTCGCCGGGTGGGCAAACAGGTGGATTGCAGCCTAACTCGCAGCCGAAAGCCGCTGATGAGTCGCGATTACGGGCACCTAGCAAAAGTACGTTGACATTTATCTCGAGCCTCGACAATTTGATGACTAACAAGAATTTGGTATTTTTAGCTATTGCCGACGCGTTGATCACTCATTTCGCAATTTCTTCGAATCCAAATCATCCTCAATATCCGCCTTACACCATTGTTTTCCCACCAAACAAAACCGAAGTATTTCAATCTTTCACTATCGTTCTTCCCGCAGCGTACTCGCTCATCACAATCTCACCAACACTTTCACAATCACTTTTAGCCAGACAATACAATCTCTACATGTCACTTAACAACCGTCGATTAAGTCCACATATCCATCCGAGCACAGCTACTCGCAAATTTAACGAACCGCCGAAAAGTTACTATGAGATCAAACTGAACCCTGGAGTGAATGTCGTCGAGTGTCTTGTCCACGCTGCTCCGGCTCCGCCTGCGAGCGCCGGAAAACCTCTTATGCCGCAACGGTATGGTCTGGTGGGTAGTTCGAATATGACTGTGAACGCGGAAGGCAGTGAGAAGGAGCGAATTGTAGTTTGGATTGTATTGCAGCGATAATCAGAGAGATACGGTTGGATTGTATTGTACTTTTAGTTGTGATATTTGTTGCTTTCTCGCTGTATATTAGTCTTGTGTGCGGTCTCGTAGGAGATTGAGTGTATAATTTAGTGTAATTTAGAATCTAAAACTCAAGGTCATAATGCTATTTTTATTTTCATTAAAAACGTCTCCGATAAATTCATAGACCTAATCAGAATAGGAAACAAATCACATCTCGACAATAACTGGAGCATATTCTCCCCTTTCTTCATCCTCATCGTTGCTGTCATACAAATCACGAAACCCAACCCGTCCACTTTCATCACCACCCTCGCTTTCGTCATCACTGCCATAATGATGAACAGTTTCGAAGCCATTAACCGATGACGCGGAAAAGCCACCTGAGAGCGAACCGAGTGTACTTTCTTTCTGTCGCCGTTTACGCGCCGCAGACGAGGTCCCGCTTGTATCGAGATCGATTCCGACTTTCTGGTTTAGCGTAGTTGAAATGATTGATAATTTCCTCAGCATTTGCGACTTCATGTCGGCGTCTAGATCGTGTGTTGATCCGGTTATCATGGCTGTGAAACTATCTGGATCCTCGATGCTTTTCTTCAACGTACGCAGGTGTTTCTGGACGAAAGAGGAGCCGAGCATGTCGGTAAAATAGATATCTGGTATACATTGGAACAGCGCTTCGAGGGTGTTGATTAGCGAGCTGTAGACTGTGGGGTGGGTGTAGATTGCTGATTGAGAGGTGCATAGTAGTTCGAGTAGTCGCTTCCACTGTTCGGCGGCAGAGTAATTTGCTAGTAAGACTAGTAGAATAAAACATAATTGGAACTCAGCAATGACGGCGTTGTAATCTGTGAATATAGAGTCAATGCGCATTCTAAGCATCATACCGTAAAATCAATACCGACCTCCATTTCGTTCTCTGCCAACGATATCCCCAAGAAACCAAGAGTGATCTAACGCAGCAGCCGTGATTTCCCGACCAGTAGCACCTTCTCGCCATGTTCTCTGCTTCTTCAGATCAAATGCCAAAAAGTTAAACGATTCAGAATTATCTTCAGCCGAGGATGTACTTCCATGTCCGATTGCGTCGTTTAAAAGTAACGAGTCAGCTGAGGACGCGGTGATTGAGGATATTGGTACATGCTGAGTGGTATATGAAGATGGGAGGAACGTCGATAAGAGAGTAGATGTCAGGGACGATGTGAGGTCAGTGAATGAAGGCGAAGAAACGGGATATGGGAGTAAATGCGAATACAAATCAACGGGATCTACAAGTCAGTCAGAGTCAGCATTTTTCCTATTTCCTTTGTAGCTTCTAACTGAGCCAGATCACTTGATTGAAAACACTTACCCCGACCAGATAAATCCCCATTTATCTGCAAAAACTCCTCTCGCTCATCGTCCCATTGCATATGAATGATCTTTCCCTCTCGCGCCTCAAAGAAAACTGCCATTCGCATATTCATATTACTCATAACCGCATCCCGGCCAACTGTCTCATGCTCGACATCGCCATCCGCCGGTGCTGCTTCATCATTCGCGGAAACTCCACTGATACGCGAAGTGCCAGGCGTAGGCGGACTCCAGTGTAGAACGTGGATACCGGACGGAATTACTTTGATCCCGTTGAAATCAAGTGTTGTCGTGAAGAATTGCAGATCGATGCCAAGTAAGCATTTGTCGGGGATGTTATGTAAAATCAGTGTTGTTCTGGGGGGCTGTATAGTTGTCATGGGGAGATGGTGATGTGAGAGTCCATTCAACGCGTCGCGTGGATTCTGAAAGCAGGCAGTTCCCTCAAGCTCGATGTAGGCGAAAGCTACCAAATGGAGCAGCGAGCTATTTGTAAAAAAATGACGTGTTAGTGACACTTGTTCTTTTATAATTCCAGTCGTCTGTTAAAATATAAAAATGCTGGTGATGTAGGCTTAGTGATCTTCCAAGGACAATGAATTTGCAGTTGGCAGTTTATCTCAAGCCCTAGCTCAAACGAAAGCTGCACTCTAACTAACTTGCTCTCTACAAGGCAGTGAGAGATATGCACTGTGATTAATAGGATGCTTTAATGTGAAAAACGAATCTACGAGTCAGATATTCACCAGGAAATCTGCAGCACTCATACGCACACTATACACGCCCAAACAACTGGATTGACCCGATAAAACTTTTTATTCTTAATTATGAATCATAATACAAATATATATATATATATAGAAACAACCTCCCACAACCAAAACTCGTACCGCTTAACGGTATGACTTTTGGTAACGGGCACGAGCACCAGGACCACCGAACTAGACAGAAAGTTAGCCACATCTTCTTCGACAAGACAATCTCGATTGGAAAACACACCTTCTTGGGCTCGGGATGTCTCGAATCGGCGATGAGGAGAGTACGGTCGTAAGCGAGGAGAGCCTTCTTGAGCTCGTTCTTGCTCTGCTCGTCGACGTATTTCTGGTGGTAAGCGACGATGGCCTTGGCGATAGCCTGACGGATGGCGTAGACCTGCGAGACGTGGCCACCACCGGTGACTCGGACGCGGATGTCGATGTTGGCGAACTTGTCGAGTCCGACGATGAGGAGGGGCTCGTAGACCTTTAATTCAAATCGTTAATATCTTCCTTTCTCTGGCTTTCTTTTTCATTCTTTTCTTTGCACTGCATTGACGGCCGTGCTAGGTCGCTGCCAGTCATCGAATGCATAGTTGACGGGGGAGTGATATATACCTTGAAACGCAGGATCTCGGGCTGGACAAGCTGGATGGGGGATCCGTTAACCTTGAGGAGACCCTTGCCGGCCTATAAAAGTACACTCGTTAGAACACGGCTGAATCCTTGCAAATCGCTGACATTCGACGAAAACCGAGAGACGACGGTCCGTGAAGCTGGTAGATTCTTACCTTGGCGTAGGCGACGGCGGTGGCAGACTTCTTCTTTCCGAAGGTCTATGCTGCTGTTAGTCCAGGCATCCTTATCCGCAAAACATCGTGCTCAAGCAACAAGCAGCATATACGCACCTGGACGCTTTGAGTAGAGGCCATGATTGCTATGTGGAGATGCGGTTGCTGAACGAGAGCCTTCACGAGAGCAGCAAGAGTGTTGTGCGAACGCCGAACCCTGCGGTAGTGTAGGGTTTCCTAAACGCAGTCACGCCGCTGCGGCTCCCACACCAAACCCTACACGCTCGCGCAGCCCACACACAGCGGCGCCAGTGCGGTCCCAGCGGATTCTCGACTCGACACACAAACTCCACCAGCATCTCGCCGTCGGTTCTTTCGCCAACAACACAGCAGCAATGGGTGCGTATCAGAAGGCGTTGTGGATTGTTGTTCTTCGTGGAGTCGCGTGCTGATATCTCTGTTTGTAGCCATCGCAAAGAACTACCCCATCCTCTCCAACCATTTCCGAAAGGTCAGTCGCATCTCGATTCACCGCACAGCACAGCGCAACCGCAGCAGACAGCTAGAAGCAGAAGGCGGAAGAACGAAGAATTAGCGTCGTGCTGTGGTGAGCTCATCCTGTTTCTCGAGAACACCAGACTGACTGGTTTTTTTTGTTTGATTTAGCAATGGGACACTCGGGTCCGCGTCCACTTCGATCAGGCTGGCCGCAAAGAGCGTCGCAGAACTGCCCGTATCGCTAAGGCTGCCCGTGTTGCTCCCCGACCTGTCGACTCGCTGCGACCTGTCGTTCGTGCCCCTACTATCAGATACAACCGACGTGTTCGCGCCGGCAAGGGCTTCACTCTTGAGGAGTTGAAGGTATGTCTTTAAAACGCACAATATGCACCAGAAAAAAATTACTGACTGACTGTTCGCAGATTGCTGGAATCCCCAAGAAGTTCGCGCAGACCATCGGCATCGCCGTCGACTTCCGTCGCCAGAACCGCTCGGTCGAGGGTCTTGAGGCCAACGTCGCCAGACTAAAGGAGTACCAGTCCAAGCTCATCCTCTTCCCCCGCAAGGCCGGCAAGCCCAAGTCCGGTGATGCTGACGCTGCCACCATTGCTGAGGCCAGCCAGACCAAGTCTGTTGCCGCCACTCTGCCCATCGTCCAGCCCACTCCCGAGACTGCTCCCCGTGCCATCACTGAGGAAGCCAAGGCTTTCAACGCTTACCGAACTCTCCGTGAGGTTCGCGCTGAGGCTCGTTACATCGGTATGCGCGCCAAGCGGGCCAAGGCTAAGGCTGATGAGGCTGCTGAGAAGAAGAAATAAACAGGTCGCGTGTATGTACGGAAAGGAGTTGATGTGCATGACGGAACCAGTTAATAAAAATATGATAGGGAATTAAAAAGAAAGATTATATTTTCGGGATTGTACATGATTAGTTCTTTTGTAAATCTAATTGATTAGAAAAGTTACAATATAACACCCACAGAACGCCAACCAACACCAAAGCTAAAATAGACAAATGTAAACCATCAAAATAAGCACGACTACTCGTCCTCAAAGAGGTTTCTAATGATAATGCACGCGGCACGGTAAACGCCTCTAGAGCGCGCAAGACTATTGAACACTTGAGGGATCTTCAGTAGTGCTTGACTATCGTCGGCTTCGGCATCTACAAAACTCGTTAATATGAAATACTTATAAGATGAGGGACAAGTCGATACGTACAATGCTTTGGAGCGCTTATGCGCGCAACCACATTACTTGACGCATCGCCAGTAACTGGGTCGAGTTCTATATCCCACGATAATATAAACTGTACACGTTCATTTGATTGCAAGACCAGACGCGATTCTCCTAGCCAGCTACACAACTCATGTTTCTTGATCGGTTTATTAACTTCGTCTTCGTCGTCGCCGTCTGATTCCTGCGATAGGTCGGCATCTGTAATATCTTGTAGTGATTTTTGCATCTCGTGAAATCTCGAATTGGGAACGAGGTCGGGAAACGAGCGGGTTAATTTAATAAACACACTAGCGCGAATTTGAATGACGCGAAGAAATTCAGAGATACCAAACAAAAAACAAGAAATGTTGAAACTTTGCAGTGATTCTTCGTCACTTGTAGTGAATATTTCTGACCATTTGGAAATGGGATCACGCGCCCAGATTGGAGTTATTGATTCGGGAGAGATGGAAAAGGAAACGACTTCCAAGTCAGTTTGGTTGACGATGAGAGTCATTGAGAAGGAGACTAAGGATTCAGGATGGGATATTAGGAGATTGTGAGTTGCTGTCCTCAGAAGTGCGTTTTCTTCGGACTCTTGATCGTCGTCGACTTGGAGATATTCGAGCACAGTGTTAATTGATGCGATTCGCAAACCGGTGAACTGTCGCAGACTTTTGAGGTCGAGTGAGGGTTTCGGCATATGTGGAATCTCCTCATTGACGACTCTGGACACATCGACCAGAGTAGTTTTGCTAACCACTGTATCATTCGATTTCAGCAACTGTTCAACAAGCGCGGTATCCACTGTAACCGCGTCTTCGTCATCTTCTGGTTCGAGAGTGGCTAGCTCAGCTTCTAGTTTTGCAATCTCTTGTTTTGTCTCTGATAAGCGCCAGAGCATAGCTGCTCTCGCTTTCTCA
The DNA here is from genome assembly GCA_030568315.1 of Myxozyma sirexii. Lineage (NCBI taxonomy): Eukaryota > Fungi > Ascomycota > Lipomycetes > Lipomycetales > Lipomycetaceae > Myxozyma > Myxozyma sirexii. Next base: position 111,993 of record JAJLTT010000028.1, read on the forward strand.
ATTTGACTACCGACGCTCGCGTTGTTGAGCAGCGCGTCAAGAACATTGTTTTCCTTCGCACCAGCCTCGGTTTCCTCCGCCTCGATTTGACTGAGACTCTTGAACCTCTGAGACGGTCTTGCGGCAGGTTGTTTCTGATTATCTGGGGTATTTGTGAATGACAGATGACGACGTTTAGTCGCGCTTGCTGATGAGTTGTCGATGCTTCCACTTCGTGGTCGTCGTCGCGCGGTTATGACTCGCGAGGTGCGCGTCGGAGTCGCGATTGCCTCGCCCTGCGACAGGGAGCGGTGACGCTCTTGCTCCGGAGACGGTAGGAACAGAGGAGAAGCCGATAGCATTTGCTGTGCTGTGCGGAGCGAGTTAGTGAGAGGAAAGGGATTTGTTGTGGTTGCCATGGTTTCGGCATAAGAGCATAAACCGCGCTGAGGCTCAAAGATGTTTGTTTACAGTACACTGCGCTACCCACTGTAGCCTAACCACGCCGCGCTTTAGAGAGAAAAGAAAAGACAAAAATAGGCCAGCTCTAGCAGCGGTGTATCAGCAAAACAGTTTTACTTTACAGCAGTCTAGAAGCGGCCCCATCCGCAGCAAGTGCGCAGACAAAAGGCGGTACAGCGAGTGCCCGATAAGCGCGACCCGTGAAGCCCCCCCCAGGAAAACGGCCACTAGCCAAACAAACCAAAACATTGGATCGCTTTTCTCCCCGCCGGCACCCCTATAGCAAAAACACACCACCCGCAGCGGCCTCTTCGCAGCAATGGCCGACGACCCGAGCTCGTCTGCGCACACGCGGCACGAGAGCCCGCCTGTCGCGCGAAAGATATCAAACATCTACTCCTCCGCCTCGACCTCGCCTTCGCCGTCACAGCCGTCCCCTTCTTCTCCGCTCTCGTCGCCTCGCCGCCGTCCGCTGCGGCGTGCGCTCACCAGACCAATGTCCGCGTACTCCGCCTCGTCAGGCGGCCACCGGCAAAGCGACTCGCTCCAGCAGCAGCGCAAATCAGCATACTCGGCGTACTCGTCCCGGCATTCGGACGGAAGCGGCTCGATTTCGATTCGCTACTCGATCGCTCCGCGAGGCAGTGCTGCCTACAGATCATTTTCCGGTGCAAGCGACCTGCTTCCGGGCTCGATAAACAATGATGTTACGAACGACGATGAGTCGGTATATGAGGACGGGGCCGTCCATAATGACGGCGAGCCGGTTGAGGCTATAAGTCATGAAAACAGCGGCTCCGAAAGCGTAGAGATGGTGCAAAGAGCCTATATGGGTGTTCCGGGCTTCTACTACAACTCATTTGGCAGCAATTACAACTCGTCTGAAGAAGATCCCGACGATGACTCGACTGACAGTGATGGCTTCAGTGCTATCTCTCAGCCAGCGCCGGTCGAGCTAGATGTCGTCGAAACAGGCAGTGTCGACGATGTTCAGATATATCGAATGGCGGGAAACAGCAGTGATAGCTTAGGCTCGGACGACAATGCGAGAGTTATTGAAATTGACGAGAACGGACAGCCGTATGCGCGGAGTATGAACAGCTCGCTGGGGCTCGACGATTCGTTTGATACCGATGCACAGCAATATACACCGTATGCATACATGGGCGACGAAGAAGATGCAATACCGCACATTGCTGATTTCGACGAAGATGTGACGGCGACGCATAGTATAGCGTTTCAGCAGCAGGTGCAGGAAGAAGACGAGGCAAAGGCGCAGGGTATGCTGGTGCATCCAGTATACCCGTACATACCAGCCGAGTACAACAACAATTATGTCTACCGAACGCGAGAAGTCGACGACGACAGCAAGAGCGGCGTACGGCGACCAGAGCGGGCGCTGATTCCGGTTTATTCGGAAGGACTGTCGATGTCTACATTTCCGTATACAAACTCCATGGCGCCGCTTTCGGCGATTATCCGGCAACAGCCACGGGGCCAGTTTGCATCGGCAGTGTCTAGGAGCAGCGTACTACTTCCGCCCTTGCCGGGCGCTCGGGGCGCTGATCTAGCGGTAAGGATCGATGCCGAGCCCGTGGAGACCGGCGGAGCCGAAGTCGAGTTGCTTACGGATGAGAAGAGGTCAGCGAGCAGTCATAGCGTGGAAGAAGCGCTGGAGATGTTACGGCAATTAGAGCAGGCGCGACGGTTCCGGCACGAGTCGATGTTTGAAGGGCCGGCGGTGTACGCGCCGTATATTCCACGCAGTCGGCAAGCCTGCAGCAAAAGCGTTGCGCGGACGGTGTTATTACTGTGTCTATGCTTTCCTCCGATGTTTCTAGTTGCCGGGTTTGGCGGGCTGGACGCGGTGGTGGGAGAGATACCGCGGAGAGAAAAAATCATTGCGAGGACCGTGGGGGCGTGTGTATTTGCGGGAGCGATAGCGGGGCTGGTAGCCGGGCTGGTGGTGGGGATATAACGAACGGGATTCACGGGAAAAGAAAAAAAAGCATGCATTTGGGATTGATTTTGGAACTGCTAAGTATGATAGAGGATACCACAATAGAACGAGTAATAACGACATCAATACGTGGACGATAAAGAAACCTCGGAGAGCAACTGGGCCAAACTAAGTCCGAATAAGGCTAAGCCCGAGGCAGCCGAGCGGCGGGCCGGCTGAGGCGGCAGAGATTCAGCAGGATTTAGTTGCTGAATAGCAGAAACCAAAAGAAGACGACTCGGTATGGGTGCCGTTCACCGCGAATGGCTGAAGTGAAATGAAATGCAACGAGCCCGGCGAGCCCAACCGTAGCAGCTCAAATCAACTAATTACAGCAGTCTCGACCGCGATAGCAGCCCGGCCAGCACCAAATACGCCCTTTTCGCCTGGTTTTTTGTGTTTTACAAACATGCACTGTTAATTGTCGGATTCGTCCCATGAACCGGGTTATTTTCTATTAATTAGCTGGCCGGTTCCCGTTGGCGCAATGCGGTCGGTCGTCCAATGGCCGGCATAACCCTCGCAGACCTCTGCACTTGCAACATCCTCCCCACAGCCGCCTCCGCACTCCGCCTCACTCCGTCATCCCAACTCCCTCCCGCCCATCGGTCATCCCCCTTCCCATCTCGCCCTCCCAGCCCTGGAAGACTCCTTTCTACCCTACACTCCTTGTGCTCATGGGCAACTCCGCCGGCAAAGAGTCCCGCTCGGAGTCCGCCCTCTTCGAGTCACCGCCTGCCCTCGGCGCGGCTCCGTCGTCTTCTCGCCGACCGCGGGCGCGCAGCTCTGGCGGCGAACGTCACTCGAGTCTTGCTGCGACAAAGTCTGCGGTCAGGCATGCGTTGAATCTTGAGGAGACGGTTGACGGCGGGTATCTGGTGCCTCAGGGCGTGTACTCCGGCCCGCAGGATTTCAAGGCCCGCATTGTGCGGCAGCTGATTGTGAGTTTCTTGACCCTGCTCGCTTCGTTTCCGGGGGCAGCCGTCTGCGAAATCTGGGCGGCGGCTTTCTCGGCTCGGGTTCTTTGGATTGGTTTTGCGTGTATTCTGTTTACTGACCGGTTTTTTTTTTTATTTCTCTCGTGCAGATCGATCGAAGACTGGCACCGTTCTTTAAGGGCCTCGAAGACTACGAACCAACATGGACCGAAGCAGAGCTGCTGGCTGCCGTTCGCGGCCAGGCGCCGGCCGCCGCAACTGCTTCTTCATCTTCTTCTTCGGCGCCGACTATGACGACGGCTTCCGACAGCCTAGCGACGCGGGCACGGTCGGAATCGAACGCCACGACCGCCTCGACGGCGTCGTCATCCTCGTTCGCCAGCCGGGCGCGGTCGAACACGGTGTCTTCGACCGGCTCGTCGTCGGAGAAGAAGACAGGACTGATAGCTGCACTTTATCGCAATGCGATCGAGTGTCCGATTTGTTTTCTGTATTACCCGCCGTTCCTGAACTCGACGCGGTGCTGTGACCAGCCGATTTGCTCAGAGTGCTTTGTGCAGATCAAGCGGGCAGACCCGCACGTACCGGAGCACGAGCAGCCGTCGGCCGAGTCGAGCGCGGTGCCTACTCCAGCGCGAGTAGCGTCACCGTTTGGAATGGTAGAGTTGATTTCTGAATGTGCGAGTTGTCCGTATTGTACCGAGTCGGACTTTGGCGTCACATACTCGCCACCGCCGTTCCGGAGCGGCCTGGGATCGTCGCAGTCGGCGGGCTCGGTACTCAGGGCCACGCTGTCGCGACACTCGTCTGCTACTGCGTCTGCGGTCTCGATCGGGTCTGCGAGTTCAGCGTCGCTGCAGACGGCGGGGGGCGCCGGTCATCGCAAGCGGCGTCCAACGCTGCCGTCTACGTCGGCCGAAGTTGTGACGACGGACCGGATCCGACCTGATTGGCAACTCAAGCTAGCGAATGCGAATGCGCACGCGACGAGGCGCGCGGCGGCTGCGACGGCGCTGCATTCGGCTGCGTTTCTGCTTGACGGCAGCGGCGGGACGGCTGCTGATGCAGGCGCGAGCGGGAATGGCGGCGGCGGCGGACGACGGCACCGACTGCATCGGGCAGCACGACCGTCTGGACTCGAGCTGTTGATATCGGGCATGCATGGCGAGCACCGCAACAACAACAACAACAACAACAACAGTAACAGCAACATCACGAGCGGCGGAAGCAGTAATGACGGAGCGAGTAGTAACTCGAGCAGCAGCACGAACCTGTCGATGGTGTCGCCCACGCTCGGCGGCGCAAGTCCGACGCGGCGCGGGTCGCTTTTATCAGCGCGGTCGACGTCGCAGCGGTCGCGAAGGATGGTGGATCTGGAGGAGATGATGGTGATGGAAGCGATTCGGATATCGTTGCTGGAAGATGAAGAGCGGCGCGAACAAGAGCGCGACCAGGTCGAGCGCGGCCAGGCCGAGCAAGAGAGAAGACGACAGTCAGTGACAAGCACAAACAGCGTCGTCGCCGCGTCGCCGGCGGTGCTTGCGGTGCCGCAAGAGGAAGAGACGGAGGAGAATGACGAGGCGAATAAGCAGGCGGAGGCTACGAGCGAACGTGCGGCGACGGTGTCGGCTGCGTGAGATGTATATCGAGAGAAGGAAGGTGATGCTTTTTATTTACTATTTTATATTTCTAAATATGATGGTTTTATTTATTTTGTGAGTATGGAAATGTCAATGTATATACATATATATATATATAGCTATATCTGATGCGGGAACGAGGCCCAGTCTGAAAACACGCCAGAGAAGACAGTCGAGTTTGCGGAATCCGACGTGCAAGCCCAGTAGACGCCATAATGCTTTGCGAGCAAGTCAAACTCCTCGCGCTCGTCGAGAACTTCAAGCGCGTCGATGCGGCGGTGGTCGTCGGGGGTGATCCAGTTGTCGTGGATGAAGAGCACGTCTGCGCCGGCGGCGACGGGGAAGCCGAGATTGCGCAGACGATTGAGTTGGGCGAGAAGGGTGGGGAAGGCGATCATTGCCGGGATGGAGATGCCGCGAGAGGCGAGGTTTTGGACCATGACGGTGCCAAAGGGGTCGGAGAGGGAGAAGGGTTCGTAGGAGACGATGCCGAGATGGGGGCAGGAGGCGAAGACGGAGACGAAGGAGGCGAGGACGCGGTCGGCGGCGGCGGGCTCGAGGTAGCAGAGACAGCATTCTGAGATGATGAGGGTCGGCAGCGAAGGGTCGAGGCCGGGCAAGGCGGCGACGGCGGCGGGCGAGGAGAGCGAGCGCAGGTCGAGGCCGTGAAGGTAGTAGTTTGGGCTCGCGAGCGGCGTCTCGGCGGCGGCGGCGGAGGCGGTGAACGAGCGCGAGGCCGGCTCGGGCAGGCAGTAGACGGTGCGGTCGGGATCGAGGACGGCGTGCAGCTGCGGGTGCCGGCGCACGATAGCGGCTTTGGCGCGCGCAGAGACGGCAAAGTCGAGTTCGTGATAGACGAGCGACGACGGCGCCCGCGCGAGCAGATGGAACGGACGCGTGTCGGAGCCGGCGCCGAGGGAGACGATTTGGCGGCCGCCGCTGCGCACGAAGGCGTCGACGAGCCGCGAGACGGCGGCGTGGCGGACGTAGGTGCCTCTGTTGATGAGCGGCAGGCGCGCGGGCGAGGACGAGGAAGACGAAGCGGGCAGGAGCAGCGGCAGCAGCGGGTCGTCGAAGTAGCCGCTGGCCGCAGCAGCCGCCTTTGCGAGCAGCGCGTCGGAGTCGGTCTCTCTCACGACCTTTGTTCGCGACATCGGCAGGCAAACGCGAGGCAAACGCGAGGCGAGGCGAGGCGAGGCGGATGACGTACGCGACGCGCACCGGGGCTCGGGCTGGTTTGGCCTCGGGCGCGCGCGCATCACAAAGCGGTGTTGGGTTAGGGCGTGGAATTAGAGTGCGCGGGCGCCGGGCTGACCGGGGTTAGTCATCGAGCGCCAGTCATCTTCGGCCGACGCGGAACTAACTCGGCCCGACCTGGCCGGGCTTATAACGAGCGCATCGCCCCGCCTGCTCCGCCATCACCGGCCTTCCCAACGATCTCCACCGCTTTCAATGACCTCGCTCTCGGCAGCCGAATCCTTCCATCTCGCGGCCGCCGCGCGCAGAAAGCTGTCCGCGGCAGCGCGCCGCTCCGACCACGACCTGCGCGTGCTCGTCTCGCACGCAAACTTCCTCGATGCCCTCATGGACCATCTCGCGCACATCGACGCGCCCGTTCTTTCCCATCGCGCTCCAGACTCCTTCGCAGATGTCGACGTCGACGAGGACGACTCGGATTCGGAATCCGAGTCTGACGATGACGCCTCTTTTTCCGACTCTGACTCTGACACCGAGGACGATGCCACCGACAACAACCAACGCGGTCTATTTAGTCCCCAGCTTGGACACGCAAAGCCCGTCGCGGACTACGCAGACTACGGCCTCTCGGATGACGACGACGACGAATGCGATGACTCGGACGAGTCATTTTACTCCTACGCCAACATGCACCGCTTCGCTGCGCACGAAGTCGCTGCGGGCGCTGACGCTGACGACGATGACGATGACAGCCTCTCGCCTCTAACGCGCGTCAACTCGCATCCCATAGCCTCCTCGCATCCTGTCGTTGCCGCCGAGCCTGAGCCATCGCCAGCCGACGTACGCGACGAGACCCACTTGCTCCCGCAGCTCTCGCGATCTCCATCTGCCTCGTCGTCGTCCGAAGACGAGGAGGAATACGAGCACGCCTTTTTGCCGCCGCCTCCCGTCTACTCTCCCTCGCCACACGTGCAATTTGCTCTCGACAGCAAGCACCGCGCAGGCATGTCCTTTGGCGAGATGCGCGCCGCCTCGCCTGCTTCGACGTCGGCTTCTGGCATGGCTATGCGTCTCGTCATGTAGTACTCATACTCTCTCTCTTTCTTCGCTGTACATATTTTTCATCATGTTATATAGAATGGGCTGGGTTCTGGCGTTTGTCTTTTTGTTTTCCTCATATAATTCACAATATACCTCTCTTAATCATTACATACATATATACACCTCCAGTAGCTCTGCTCTATCGATGCTCTCCTCCACCGGCTAGCCTTTATCGTGGGCAGGGTTAGGTGCACACCCTGCTCTGGCCCAGCCGCGTACACTCCATCCCACCTCAAAGCTGCCTACTTTGGATCACCGCTGCATCCGCTCTGCTCTCTCTGCACCGTCTACTCAGCTAAACTCTGCTATCTGCCAGTTTGCACTCTCGCATCGCAGACATGGCGCGGCCGGTGCCCCAGCAGACCCTCGAATGGCTGCATCGAGTGCTGCTCCAGGTACTTATCATCTCCTGGCCCCTCTGCTCTCTTCATCTATCCCGGCCTAACCTCTTGCAATAGGAGTATCGAGATGTCAATCGCACATACTCTGATTCCGCGCAGCTGTTGCAATCATTTGCATCTCTCGCTCCCCGCACAAGCGTTCATAGTACGAATATACCATTCATCCCCGTCGTTCGAAATCCGACTAACAGTCCCATAGCCCACGAAACCGGCAAATCCGAGCTTCTTTTGAATTTCCACGGCACTCTGCCCACCACCTTCCGCTCAGCGGTCTACAACATCCCAATCTGCATCTGGATCCCGCACGAGTACCCGCTTGCCGCGCCATTCGTGTTTGTGACGCCTACCGCGACAATGAACATTCGTCCGGGAAACCACGTCGACACCAACGGGCGCGTCTATCATCCCTTTTTATCGTACTGGAACGCGCAACAGAGTTCGCTGGTGGCTTTGGTGAACGTATTGTGTGAGGTATTTGGTCAGGAACCTCCAGTTTATGGAAAACCTCAAGCTCAACAGGCTTCCCAGCCAGCTGTTGCACCCGCATATCAGCAGCAGCAGCAGCAGCAGCAGTACATGCCCGACATGATTTCATTCAATCAGCCTCCGCAGCAGGTACCGTACTCGACTCCAGCTCCGCAATACCAGCAGCCGTATCAACAGCCTGCGTACCAGCCTCCGCATGCTCCTGCATTCTCTCAGGCACCACCTCAGGCACCACCTCAGGCACCACCTCAGGCGCCTCAAGCAGCCGCCCCGCCATTTCAGACGCCTCAGGCCCCGGCACCAGCACCAGCACCACCGCTGTACACTACGCAGCGCCCTCCCGATCTAATTGACGAGCAATCCGTGGCCGTTGCACCACCACCCGCACCAACGCAACCTGCGCCCTCGCTGCCTCCTCACCCCGAGCAATCCCGTCTTCTCGCGCAAGTCTCTCAAGTCCTACAAAAGAAAGCCGACGACGCCGCTCCGTCGATGAAGAACCAGGTCGACCAACTGCAAGGCGCGCTCGACATGCTTTCGCGCACCGACACCAGTCTCTCGCGCGAACTATCTGAACTCGACCGCGTATCCGACGCCAGTCTCCGCAACACCTCGATCCTCGCCGAACGCATCACGCAAGCGCACAGCAAAACCAAAGAAGCCAGCACCCGAGGCGACGTCGACGTCGACGACATCGTCTGCGCCGAAACAGTCGTCTTCAACCAACTCTACGAATTAACCGCCGACGATCTCGCGATCGAGGATACAATCTACGTGCTCGGAAAAGCGCTCGACAGAGACAGACTTGGCCTCGACGTGTTTCTCAAACACGTCCGCACTCTGGCTAGAGAACAGTTTATGAAGCGCGCTCTCGTCAGGAAAATCGCCGAGGATACCGGCATGCGTCGATAATTCAAAATATATTAGCCGTACTCGGCAATACCTCATTAGCCTTTTTCCATCCGTCTTCGGCTTCCGAACCGGGAAATGCCTTCGCCCGAATCCCAATTAGAGTTTACGTAGAGTTAAATTAAGTCCGGAACCAAAGTTGACACCGTAGAAAACGCGGCCGAGAAGCAAAAGTCCGAGTCCGAGCCCGAGTCGCGGCTTTAGCCATAAACAGCAAAAGTACTAGATTTTGTATTTCCAAACAACAAAAAAAACGCCATCATCAAAACATTACACAAACTAAACCAAACTAAAACTCCATTCCCATTTCTTTTTTTCTGGCGCCTTGCCTTCACGCGATGAAATACGGCTGGAATTGCCGCTCTTGCTTGAGATTCTGCAAAACAATGTAATAAACATGCATCAGTAGCCGCGGGAACCGCTCTTCAAAGTACCCGACAAACCCATCAGGCACAGGCCCGAGCGCGTGCTGCACGTTCGCCGGCAGATCCTGATAATGATGTTTCTTGTTCCTCAGCGCGCGGAGTAAGTCGAGCACTTTGTCGGTGTGGTATTTTCGGTATTTGCCCAGGTTCTCAATCAAACTCTTGTCGAGATGCGCGTACCAGTCGTTGTACACCACATGTTCGGGATCGGATTCCAGGAGACTCAGCAGCGCGCTCGGCGGCTCGCGCGGCTCCATCTCAAACCGATCAGACACATCAAGTAGGAAATTCAACCGTTTCTGACTTGTCCAGAAATACGGGTGCGCAAGAACTTCGCTCGCGCTAGGCCGCTTCGTCGGATCGCGCTCGAGCATTTGCGAAATTAAATCCCGAGCTGCGTATCCTTGGGCGCCGAGAATCTCGAGGTACTCAAGCGAGTACTCGCCCTTGACGATATTCGCCTCGCGCAGATACCGGTCGCCGAACGGGTGACTTCCATTCGACAAAAAGAAATAGAAAACACAGCCTAGGGAGAATATATCAATCGCACGTGTGGCGCGGCGATTGGACAGCGTATCTATAACCGCCGGCTCTGAAGTCGACCCCGTAGTCTCATTATACTTGATCGTATGCGAGCTCGAACTCGTAACTTGCCCGCTCTCGTCTCCCTCGATGAGCAACTCGGGCGCCCGCCATCCTGAAGTACCTGCCGCATGCGCCGTCGTCGCTCGGAAACTACTCTGGTCACCTTCCAGTTTCTTACAGAGTCCGAAATCGGAAATCAACAGCCGCGCAGGCGCGCGGTCGTTATCCGCCGTCCGCAATTTCTTTGGCGGAGCCACCAGTATATTCTGCGGTTTTATATCGCGATGCACAATCTTTAACGAATGAAGGTATTTCAATCCGTTGCCAATTTGCGATAATACAATTTGCGGATCCATTCGTTCGACTAGATACGCGAAATCTTGCGGCCGATCAATGACATCTTGTAATGTCGCCGGACATAGCTCAAGCGCAATATACAAGAACTTTTCACTCTCTTGTTTGCAGAAATATCGCACGATATTCGGATGATCGTCACTTTCTTGTAATAACGAAATCTCATGCGACGCAACGTCGTAAAAGTCAAGCAACATCCGCTTAACCGCAACTTCGCGACTTTCAAACGTTCCTTTGTAAACCACCGTTCCATGCGATCCGTAGCCGAGAACCGTATCTGTGACTTCCAACGAATTCACTTTATATTGCCCGCTAGCTTCAACCACTGTTTCGTAGTTCCGCGCATTGTCCTGTACAACAATCACATTCGTCTCTAAACCTTTCTCACTCTTATCCACGCTATCTGGTTTATTATTCTGATTCCGCCGTCCGCCGCGAGCACCCCGTTTCCGTTTCTTGACCGGTGTCGCCGCCGCTGTCGCAGCTAAAATACCTTTGTCGCTAGGAAGCGTTTCAACCCGCGCACTTTCGCTGCTATCCGCCGACTCGACCTGCCCGTTCTCAATTGGCGGCTGCTCAACGACCTCACGTTCAGAGATTTTCGCCACCGCTTCCGAGGCAAATAAAAACTCTCTGACGCCCTGCTTTCTTAATAGCAAGAAATACGCAGCCAGTAAAATCATCGCCACTAGCGCTAAATCGAACAACGCTCGTAAGGGCAACGACGTCGCAAGGCTCAACCCATTATCACTACCGCCTGCTCCAATTCTTTCCAGCGGCCTGGCGCCCGCGCCGATCTGCGGCGGCGGTCTGACGAGTGGACCCTCGATACCCGGTAATGAAGCCATCACAGCCGCCCGTTTGCCATCATGCACGCCAACTAACGAATGCAGCTGATTCTCGACATCAAACGAAGACATTATTCCCAGATTCCACCGCGCAATCGGCGCACTTTCAACTAAAACCGGGAAATTTTGCGCCGAGAGAGCGTACCAGCCGCCATCATCGGTGCGATTGACAAATGTCGACAGACCGGCTTCAGATGAGTATTTACTGTCGTGCGCGGCTGGTTGCGGGAGGAGAACGTATGGCGCGCGGCGGCCAGTCGAAGAGTCGTAAGGTGCAAAGACATCAAATGTTGAGATTGCGGGCGAGGGGAGAATTCTGGCCCATGATCGGGATTCTATAATTCAACTTAGCTCTTATTCATAAAGTCAAAGTAAGCGAAACATACCATTATAGCGATCAACACCAAGAACAACACCATCGTGCAGTGGATACACATAGAGATTATCAGGAGTCATAGTGTGCTGTGCCATGAGGTCTGCGTCCATATTATTTGGTCCCCAGGTAGAATACGTGACGTTCCAGATCGCGCCGGATCTGCTTCCATCTTTCGATTGAAAGAATATCTCAAGTCGATATTCTATTGCCAAGTCAGATTTAGCAATTATAACGACTGATTAAAAATAAATACACACCTGTTCGACCAACTAGGAACGTTTCGCGGTCGTCAATAGCGCCTTCCCAATCATTATCGTCCTCATCAAAATTATCGAGTTTATCTTTTCGCGGGCAGAGAGCGGCAGGTGCACCCGATCCGTAGACTTTGAGGATTTTACCGGTTCGGGCATCGACAGAGTAGAGAGTTGTCAGACGATATCCGGTGTAGACTTTGTCGTCGCCGTTGACGGAAAATGGCGATTCAGCGACTAGTTGCTTGATTGAAATCGGTAGTTTCTAACATTGTCAGCTTCCTGTCTTTGTAAAGACGTAAATAATAGAAAGCATCGTACCTGAAGCCCGGTATTTGGAGTGAAATAATACAAGGCACCGTCACCCAGAGGTTCAACGATCCAAGTTAGCTCCTCGAAATTGTTATCAGCGCCGTCGTGATTAGGATCGTTGAGAGCCATAACGACAGATCCCTCGCCGTCAAGACTCCACCGCTCGATGCCTGTGTCGCGCTCACAAGCATGCAGCGACCCATCAACCGACGCAATAAGTAGGAAATCTGCCAGCTTCCAATCATCAATCTGCCGCTGGTCAGAAATCGAGGGGCCCGCTGATGTCGAGGAGAATGCTGAGGCTGTCTTTTTCCGCGGCGGACTGCTATCCTCCGCAGCTAGAAGATCGGCATGCTTCTGTCGCTGGTTATCGTAGATGACGTTTACTTCGCGCTGCTGCCTGTTGCTGGAGTTCTGGCTTGCGTCCGCTAGCTCGCTGAAGAGGAGCACGAGGGCGAGGAACGCGAGCGAGAAGACTGCGCTGGCGAGGACAGACGTGCGAGAGCCCCGCATCTAAGAAAAGAGAAGATGCCCGCAGCGCACGGCAATTGGAAAGAGCAAGGATTGTAGTGTATGAAGGTGTGGATGCCGACTGAGAAGAATGAGTGGGTGTTGTGGAGGATGGAGAGAAAGCCGAGGAAGGCAAATTGTTGTTGCTGCGGCAGCCCCAGCATTCAACAACTGGAAGCCGGGAGTTTTGCGCAAACGAGTGCTCTTTTACGATATTATCGGAGAATATTGAGATATATGGTTATTGCGCCATCAGAACGCGATAGTGGTATTTACTGCTAGCAGTCGTCGAGACCGCTGAGTCGCCGTTGTTCTTTCTGCATTGATAATAGTATAATTCGCAACTCGTCGAGACCCGGCAAATCCCTCGAATCGCTGCACTTTCGCAAACGACTATCGCAGACTATTCAAGCATCTGCTGCAACATATCCTTAATCTTTCAAAAAACAAAACTGCATCCCTTGAGCCAGTGGCAATCGATCGTAAGTAAATGTTGCTTATATCAGCATTACCTCAGCGACCGGAACACCCCGGGCCCGTCTTGCGGTTCTGTCCGTAACTCGGCACTCGCTGAAGAAGTTTGCCGACAGTGGCGCGCCCTCGGTCTTGTTAACTGCACGCTTCTGGACAACGAACGAGGGAAAACAAAAGCATACATTTGCAACTTAATGTTTAGGCTGCTGTTCCTCGGTCGGGCTTGCTCGAGCAGTGCTCGCTCGACGTGTTTGTTCGCGAGCAGTTCGACCCGGCAAATTCATTCCTCGAGCTCATTCTTCACCTCGCGAACTGCGCGACGAGCAAAGACCTGGTTCGGACGAAACAACACGAATGCTCGTCGGAAATTTGCTTCGGGCTTCCTCTTGCCTCCGGTGCCTGGGGCAGGAAAACTGGCTGTTGCGGCAGTATCTGCCGTCGGGCTCACTGGCTCGGTTTCCTATTACTACGACGAACTAGAAAAAATGATCAGTCACGTCTACATCTCGTCAGAACGAAGCACTCGGATCGCTGTCACGGCCGCGAAATGCTTCGACGACTATCGCCGGGTTCTTGGAAAAGAGTACGAATCGCCCGAAGCTCGCCAGGAGGCTATTTCAGCGTGCCACCAACGGTGCGCTGATCGAACATACAAAGTTCTCGAGTTTTGCGCGGGCGTGTATATCAAAATGGGACAGCATTTAAGCGTCATGACATACCTGTTACCGCCGGAATGGACGACTACGTTCACGCCTTTACAAGATCGCTGTCCTATCTCGTCTATCGAAAGTGTTCGTGAAATGTACAAGAAGGACACCGGAATGGAGATTGAAGACGTATTTACAGATTTTGACGAGCAGCCAATTGGTATCGCGAGTTTAGCCCAGGTACACACCGCAACACTGAAAGAGACTGGCGAGAGAGTAGCAATCAAATTCCAGCATCCGGCATTAGCTGAATTCATTCCCCTTGATCTCAAACTTACTCAGCTCGTCTTCTCGGCAATCGACCGGTTTTTCCCAGAGTATCCTACAATGTGGCTCTATCACGAGTTTGACCAGTCTATTTTCGTCGAGTTGGATTTCACTCAGGAGGCCAAAAACGCGGTTCGCACGCAAGAGTATTTTAAGGATCTCAAGGATCTGACTGCATTACGCGTCCCCAACATCATCTCTGCGCTTCCTCGTATTTTAGTCATGGAGTGTATGTATTTGGCTTTTTTATTTATCGTTGTATGTTCTCTTGCTAAGGCTCGTTTAGATGTCACCGGAGCGAGGCCGGATAACCTCGAATTTCTCGACAAACACCATATCTCACGCGACCAAGTCAGCATCTGTCTGTCCCACATATTCAACACCATGATCTTCACGCCCGACGTCCGGATCCACTGTGACCCGCACGGCGGTAACTTGGCTATCCGTCCACTTCAAAACTCCGAGCGCGGACCATGGTACAACCGGGGTCATAATTTCGAAATCGTGCTTTACGACCACGGTCTCTATCGCGATATCCCGCTAGATCTTCGCCGCAGCTACTCGCGGTTCTGGCTAGCCGTGATTGACTCCAACGAAGCCGACATGCGCAAGTACGCCAAACAATTCGCCGGCATCACCGATGACCAGTTCCCGCTTTTCGCCAGCGCTATTACCGGTCGCGACTTCAAATCCGCAACAACGTCAATAATGACTCGGCGGAACCGCGACGAAATGCAGAAAATGGTGATGGCGCTCCAAGGCGGGTTATTACCTAACCTTATTCAACTACTGGCTGGCGTCCCATCTATCGTCTTGCTGATCCTCAAAACTAACGATCTCACCCGCGCTCTTGACGAGTATCTGCAAACCTCACTAGGTCCTGAACGAACGTTCCTCATCATGGCAAAATACTGCGCGCGCACTGTCCTTGATGAAGATAAAGAAGCGCTAGCAGAATTACCGGTATTCAGTATTTCTAGGATTTCAGGCACATGCCTTGCGTATTACAAGTATCTGAGACGAGAGAGCAAAGTTTATGTGTTTGATTTTGTACTGTGGTTTACCAATTTATTGCACTTGTAGTGGGTTCTTTGTGTATATAGGTTTCATTTGTATAATGAGTATAGAGTATCGATTTGGGGTTAAGAATTTATCAATTATACATTTCCCGAACTGGTAGATCGTGGAAGGGCTAGGGTCGACTCTAGTTTACACAATCAAGCCGTAAATGCAGATATCAACTAATACATTGGATACGCAGTACGTGATCGAGAAACAATTCAAATTATTACAATCCCACCATGCCCTTCATAACTCCAACGATTGGCGGAATTGCACTCAAAATAATCAAAGTGGTACCAAAAACTACAAAACTCAGACTACTAAGCGCGCTAGCTCGCGGATCAATCGTAAGCAAATGCGCAGTAGCCACGGCCGACGAGTTGATCCCCAGCGTGATTCCCCGAGTCAGATAGTCATCTTCGCGGATTCGTAGCCATTTGAGAATATATCCGCCGATTAGAACGCCGACTATACCGCTTAAAATTGCGACGACTGCGACGAGCGATTGCGAGCCTCCCAGGGCTTGAATGACAGGCAGTGCCAGCGCGAGAGTTACACTTCGTCCAATGAATGCTATACTGCGTTCGGCGGAAATACCAATTGCAAAGCATAGAGGCGGATACGCAAAGAACGTGATCAATGCAATCACGATATTTGGAATGATGATGATGAAGAAATGCTTTTTCAAGTCACCCCGGTAGCGATACATCGGAAGTGCGAGCGAGACAATACTAACATCAAGCATCGTTTTCATCAGGTCACCGGCCCCAGGACGTATTCCGTAGTATTGTGGCACTCCAAATAAGTTCAAGTACGTTCGACCCGTGCTGTATTGCGCGAGTCCGTCATCAAGTGTTTGATGATGAGCAGTCGACAAGACGTATATTCCCAGGATTGTAAACGCAGAGCAAGTGAAGATAGGGTGTACGAATCGCCGAATCTTAGCTGGTAGATGGAGTCCGAAGAAAAGCATCAAGATCGTAAAAGTGCTGTATGCAACCAGTGAGTAGTTAATAGCAAAGTGCAGCGGTAGTCCAACGCATAGGAATACGGTTGTGTATAAAAACGTGTCCAGATACTGCGTGATCAGGTTGGCAAAGTACTGTGCACGAGGACTCGGCTCTCCAATTGAAAAGAAAGTCACCGCAGGCGCGGCAGGTGCAGGCGTCGAGGCAACACTTTCCACTTGCGCATTCCGCTCCTCATCATTTCCTCGCACAGTCGACGCAGGCGTATTTGTATCGTCTTCCTCAAGTATCCTAGTGCTGCTCTCGCCAGCCTGTCGCGATTGTCCACTAATCATTCTGCGCAGATTATTCAGCGTCGATGCCCTCGCGAGGTCAGAACTCGGTCTATGCGACGAATTCACTCGACCAAGCGACTCAGGCGAGTCAGTATCCATACTCGCTAGTTCACTATCAACCTCCCTGTTCAGCCACGTTTCCGGATCCGAAAGTTCGGCAGGCAATGGCACGTCGCGCGTATGTCTCGTAGCGCGGGGAGCAGCTGGTTCAGGTTGCTCGATAGCAGTTGGCATCAAAACCGTACGATTCAACTCGTCCATTTCGATAGACTCTGCTAAATCTAGCGAATGGCTCGCATCAGACTCTGCGCGACGATGATGCTGAGGGAAATCGAATGAATCGGATGAACGCGGAGGCGGTACTTCTTCTGCGCGTTCAGTCATTGCGCGTTTTGATGTTCCAAAAAGCCGCTGCAGATAGACTACCATGTACGCTGTGATCGCCATAGTAACTAGAAATCCCAAGATAAACACCGCCGCAATCTTTCCCACTTCCGCGCCGCCGACGGCAGGTGACAATGGTAAAGTGACGAAAGAAGGGGTGAAAAAGGTATTTATCCAGCGTAGCGCAAACCCCAGCGGTACGTCAATCACCCGCGAAAACGCAGCTGTACGACGGGAACCGAGAGTGTAGTCGATGAGAAGAAGGATGAGGAAAAGTAGAAGCATGCATATTACTGAGGCAGGGAAGTTGATCGTGGTGAGCAGAATGACGCGATGTACGCCGTAAAGATAAAGCAGGACGACAAGTGTCCCCACTGGAACAAGAACATATGAGCGCAAGAGCCGATAATGATTGCGTTTCGATGCCTGTGGAAAATAGTTAGTAAAAGAAAGAAGAAGAGCGGAACATCAGACTAGACGTACGATACCGAGCGCATTCACGCAGTCGACGGCCAGCGTCATGAAAGCGTTTTCCTCCTGCGCCATGGCAGTTGCAAAGGTAGCAACAAAGGTAATGAGCCAATAACTACTACAATTGCTGCTGCAGAACAGAAAGAGAGCGCGATTGTAGGGATTTTGAGAGTCTGCGCGTGACTCTTATGTAGGCCGGGGTTCCGGCGGCGAACCGGGCCGAGGATGTCGGGAGGATGGAGTTGAGAGCGATGAGCAGCAGCACCAGGAGTAGTGGCCCGTAGTAGCTCAGGCTTACGAAGGCTCAGCGATACCGAACACCGAGCTGCTTATTGCACTGCCCGCTGCGGTAAATTCGCGGCCAGCAGAGTATCGCGCGAAAAGATGGTTGCGGTTCCAAAGACCGCGCTGGCTGGTTGCGGCACCGACAATGGCCTTTGTATCGTGCACCGGCAACTTCGTAAAAACAGCCGACGGCCGTCTGCGGACTCCAGCAAATCCCAAGCAACAAAAGAGCACAAAAAGCAACGGCAGCAGCAGGTGTTTACTGCGCTCTCAGTTGGGCGAATTGTTTGCAGTTGGCTGTTTGCGGAGACTCAAGGAGATGGCCGAACCACCTGACGTCATTCAGGCGAGATGACCTCCAAATAAAAGCCCATTTGCAGTTCTTCTCTGCTTCCCATCTTCTCCTCTCTCAAGACTGCCTCGCCATGGATCCCGTCTCTTCTATCCTCGTCATTATCGCTTCTTTGTTCTGTACGTGCTCCTGTTCTTCTCTTTGGCACCAGTTCGCATGCTAATACAGTCGGTCCGCAGTGCCGCCTCTCGGCGTTGCGTTCATATCAGGATGCTCCGTTGATTTTGTCATCAACATCGCCCTCACGATGCTGGGGTACCTCCCTGGTCTCTTACATGCTCTTTACCTGTATGTTTATTGTTCTCTAGTGCTTGCTTCTGCCGCCTGTCGCCGGATCACATCCCATCCCAGTCTCATCACTAACTTCTCCGCAGCGTGTACGTGTACTACTCCCGCCGCGAAGATGCTGCCAACGGAATCGTCAACTACGACCGTGCCCCCGGCGTGTACTCTGAAATCATCCAGCGCGGCGGTTTGCCCCGTCTGCGCAACAGTGACGCCGAAGGCGGCCACGTCAGGCTCCCTGGCGCCCCTCCAGCCCAGACCACCGTCTACAGAGATGCGGCGGGCCCGGCTCAGTCCTCGCAGCCTCCGCAACAGCAGTCTGAGCCTCAGCAGTCTGGTGTCTACAATTCTGACCCATTGTCTGCCCCGCAAAAGACTGTAGCTGAGATGAAGGATGAGGAAGCTAGGCGCCATGCCCAGAATAGCGAGGGCAGCGGTGCCGTTTAAACGCTAAACGCTCCTCATATCCTCGTTCAAAAGGACAAAACAAAAAAGATTATAAAGAGTTTAAGATTATGGAGTTATAGGTCTTGTATTTGTAGAGAGTCGTTGCGAGTTCGCCTTTGGCTTGAATGGTTTGCCAAAGTATTCAACATCTTTCTCAGAAGTAGAGTTTGTGTTATTGTTATAGTGCTACGGCGTTGGTAATAAATGATTCGCCCCGGATATTTTGCAATAGACTGGAAATCATGCAATTAAATACTAGATATATACAAAGAACAATAGAGCAAACAAACTGATGAAATGAGATGCTCGACAATGTAGAAAAATTCGCTGGATATAACCCGCAGAGTTTAATCTATCCATCCACTTTCCGCCCATCCAGATATGATTTGTTGTAATTCTACTCAAATTCCGACCCCTTCTGAAATCAGCTCTGCATTTCTATTTTGTCCGGTTCAGAACCGTATCCGCCATGTCAAGCAATGCCTCCTTCGCCGAGGAATCAGGAAATTTATGCATATACTCGCGCGCTCTATCTGCGTACGCGCTCGCCAACACTCTAGTCTGCTCAACGCCATCGGACTCGTCTACCAATTTCCGCGCAGTATCCACATCTCCAGGCTGTCTGAATTTACGTCTAATCATAGGACCAAGCTCAGGATACTTTTGCCATGCAAACAGTGCTGGCGCAGTCGCCAAGCCGAGCTGTAAATCTGCTCCGGCTGGTTTTCCCAGCTCGGCAGCCGTGACGGTGTAATCCAGTAAATCGTCAATAAGCTGAAACGCCATACCGAGATTTCGTCCATATTCATAAGCCGCTTCGACGAATTCGTCGCGTACGCCGGCGAGAACGGCGGCGCTTCGGCAGGATTTACTCATCAGACTCGCGGTCTTGAGATATGTCTTGTCTAGATAATGCTTAAACGTCGCCGGTGTCGCGACGCCGGTGATTGCATCTTCCGGAGCCGTGTTTTTCAACTGCATCACTTCTCCTTCAACAAGATTAACAATCGCCGTCGAGATCAACTCTGTGACTTCGGCATTACGCAGTCGGGCCAGCGATACACACGCTCGACCAAGCAAGAAATCGCCGGCCAAGATCGACATTTTATTCCCGTACTTGAGATTCCCCGACGGCACTCCGCGGCGCGCTTCGGCGTCGTCAATAACATCGTCGTGCAATAACGACGCCGCATGAATCATCTCTGTGATTTCGGCAAGTCTTCTCTGCGAAGGCAAAACGCCCGTGTGTTTTTCCACTTGCTCCTGCGCGCTCGCATTCGCGACTTTCCGCATTGTTGTAGCGACCGCCGATATTATACTCGTCGGATTGAAATCTCTGAGTACGTCGAGTGGACTTATGCTATCGTTGATATTGCTCGCGGCCGTATATTTCTCGTCCTTTGGTGCCAACAGCGCAGCCCGACTCATGAGTAGCACGAGCAGCGGTCGAATATGCTTTCCTTGACTCTGCACGTAATACTTCGCCGCCGAATCAAGCGACCGCTCACCTGACCCCAACAGTAAATGAATGTTTGTAGTCAAATCCGTCATCTCGGCCGCAACCACCGACAGTGGATCCGAAAACGCCTTTGACCCGCGCACGCTAGCTCGTTCCCGTAACCTGGCCTCGGCATCATTCCCCGGAGCCGGAAACAGCGACGCAATCAACGACGCCACAGATTGTGCGCTCGACGGAGTCTCCGAACCGCTCTCTTTGGAATTCGTTCGCGCAGCCGCGTTATGTCGCGACGACGAATGCATCTCCGACACCCGAACCCCGTAGCATAATCCCGTCACGCCGAGGGTCGCTGGGACTCTTAGTCGCGTGGATCCCCAATGCCGCGAGATTCTTGCTCTGTTCACTCGAATCATGATGATAATCCGCAGCGGTTATCGTCGTCACTTCTCGGGACCGCGTGAAATCGTTGAACCCGTCTCTCACGCAAATAGACGCTTTTCTCGCACTTGCACCTTTCCGCACAATCGAAACGAAAGAAGAAATGAAAATTGCTGCTTTACAGAGCGCGATCCAGCTCTCTGGTCGTTCACAGAAAAAACCAAGCTGATTCGTTACCGCGGAAGCTCGAACGTCCACAAGCAAAGGCCGACGATCGCTTTTTGCCAGGCACAGAGAAGTTCAAATTTCATTTGACTCCAGCTCCGACTTTGGCGCTGCGGCTTTGCGCTCTGCAAATACGAGCCACCGCCGGTTTATTTTGGAGACAAAAGTACGCGGTTTTTGATTATTTATCGTCTCCGTCATTCCTCAGTTCTTAACATATGCCCGCGTTTCTTTATTATCCATTTCCTTATTGCATATATATTCGTAACCAGCTTCACTCCTCCTCTCTAAATGCTCCCAGACCCTGACCTGCTATCCGCCTATCAGACGGCGCAGCCACATTCACACTCATAATCTTGCTGAATCGCCTCGTAACCCCTGCCATACCTCTGGCCAAACTCGACGAACTGCCACCAGATGATCCTTTAGATTTTGTCGACGATCTGCCGTCTTCGTACGAGTTATCGGAATTCAGCGTGATCGAAGACTGTTTGCGCTCAATCACTCTCCGCATCGACGCCGACCGCTTATGTCCAGGCGATTCTCGTCCCGCAACTCTTGATGACGCAGACGTAGTCGGTGAAAGCGCCAGGCTCGACTTGGACTGATTCGTTGATGCCGCTAAAATACTCGTAGAAGATCCGTTTGTATGTGCAGTGCGTATGCCATTGTTTGAGCTCGCGTTCGTAGACTGCGACGTCAACTGCTGAGACCCATTACGCGAATCATCCGCTGACCGACGAATTCCGTTCCGCAAATCAAGACCATCAATCACGCGGCCTTCATCTTCGATAACTTTAATCTCGTTCTTGAAATTACGATCAAACAAGATTATCAAACTGTCATGCAACGGTCTGAGAGCGGGGACCACAACTGCAGAGTGCACGTACAGAGCGTAAATCAATACCGCGACATAATCAAGCACAACACTCCGCATCCGTTCCTTTTCCATCACAATCTCAGCGCTCTGATCAGAAGTATACAGATCAAGTAAATTGCGATAAACTTGAATCCCGCCATTGACAGGCGCATCAACCGCTCCAGAAAGCAGCATTCCAAGCTGCGAACTACTAGTCGCGTCATTCGGCGACGCCTTCGACCGTCGCGCCATCTGCTCAATCTCCCCAGCTTTGCTTGCAATAGCTTCAGCCGCGTTAGCAAGTGGTGACATCCGCTTGACCTCGGCGCTAACAATCTCACTGCGTCGTAAAATTGTCGGGAATTTGTCGCGCGTCTCGAAAGTCGTCTTTTCAACCCATACATCGACAGGATTACTCGGCGCAGCGCCATTCATCCCAGCCGTACTCGCCGGTCTTCCAGATTTTATTGGTCGCGAGACAGAAAATCGCTGAAGATCCTGTCGCAAGAAAAACTGCCGTGCAGCGGGCGGAATCTCAATAGCAGAAGCAAGTGCCGCAGACGGTTCAGGAGTGACAGCAGTAATAGACAGATACTGTCCCTCTGCATCTCCTCCGTCGCTGTTCATACTCGCGGCAAAAGATATATCAAGACTGCTGCTCTGTGACAGTGATGACAGCGAGGATGCAATAGACATGTGCTTTGCCGCCGTGCTCATAGTGCTACCCCCAGCAGTAACGACCTTAGCTTGAGGATAGAGATTCTGCAATCGAACAGTGAAATCAGAGAGCTTCTCCCATTTATTTCCTTGCATTATAAACTGTTTTCCGCGAAGCGCTCGGTGGAAGCCAAGACCAGAGTACACGACTCGAAAGTATTGAGGTTGTGGTTTCGAAGCGCCATCAGCAGACAGCTCTTCCCTGTACAACCGCGCAACAGTCGCTGTCATGCTCTGCAATTTCTCCAGCTCAAATGAAATCGTTTCGTAACTATTAGCCAATTCCTTGTATGTAGCAATTGCCAGCTCAGGCGCTCCACCAAGCGTAAAGAATCGCACCATTTGCAAACTCAATGCTTCACGTCGCCGGAACTCTGATTGCGCAGGCAAATCGACTTCTGGTAATGCCGGAACACGAGAGTCTAGACGCCAGTCATACATCTTTGCATGTAAGTCGAGCGTGAGTCCTGCTTCAATGTATTGTCCACTATTTTCTTGCATGCGAATAAGCTGATGCACATATTTGACAAATGTATCCTCGCGACGCAAGCCGCGCAAATAATCCATCAAGGCAAGAGTGCATTGCACCCGATCGTCATTATACGCATCGCCTTCAGGCAGAGAATGCAAGTCGACAAGCAAGTCAAGTAATCTCGATACGACACCAAGCAAATTATGGACCTCAAGTCCTAAGTCATGGTCAGCAGTCGGGAAAGCTGCTCTCATGCATTCCAGCATATTTTCCTTGAAGGAGCTTGTATCATGACCGAGTGCTCTTGATTGAAAAGCGTGATCAAGGGTCTATAAAAGTCAGCACCACATTTAAGCATGAAAAGAGAATTAGAAAGATATACGTACATCAATAATGTCGCTAACCAGCTCGTCAAGTGAATGCTTGGTATGCCATTCTTGCACAGCCATACTCCTTATAACCTCAACCGCACTCATACGCACGTCTCTGCTCCGTGACAACCACAACTCGATTAAATTTCCTGCAAGTGCATAGCTGCCACAGGACTTCTTCGTGCAGAACAGGTGCTGCAATCCTCCAATCGTTTCAATTCCATACAAAGACTTTGCTAAATCACCGGCGTCAGTGCCAATAGCCGCCCACATACGAATAAGCAATCGCGAGCCTTGCTCTCGAACGTGCCCGCTAATGGCCTTTACAGTGTGACGTTTCTGCTCCGAGAACTCCTCGACTTCAAGCGCGCGCGAGCCAATGAGGTCAATAAGTCTCTCGAAGAACATGTGCCAGATATTGATCATACGACTATCAAGCGCTTTAGTGAAATCGGTATTAGGCAGGAAATACTCTGCCAAAAGAAGAGAGATGAATTCAAGGCACGACAATACCGAGCGGTGCATGTACGTGTAGACTGACAGCCATGTCTTGGGCACCGCTTTGCCCTTCAAGACTGAGTCGGTCATCTTTAGCACATTGCTCATTAGTTGAATCGCTTGCTCTTCAGTCAACGTCTCGCTCCCCGTAGACGCACTCGAGCTGTCGTATGTGGCGAATTCGGACAATACCGCAAGCAGACACGATAGCTCGATCGCTAGCTCATCGAATGGGACCTTCTGGATACTCGTGTCGACGGGCCGATTAGGCGGAATAGGATACGACTCTGGAAATAAGACCGAGAACTCATTCTTAAATTTCGACGTCGTGATGGCACGAATAAGTGCACTCTTATGCTCCTGCTGCAGCGATACAAAGATGGCAACAATATCAGGAAGCAGTCGTACATACATACTGCAACTCTCGGGATCTTGCTCGCGGATCGGCCACATTTTGCCCAACTGCACGGCAAGTACCGAACATGCAAGTCTGATCTTATCTTTCCATGCCTGCCATGCAGCAAGACTCGTCAGATCTTCATCGTCGGCTGGTACCAGGTATGGCTTGAGCCAAGTGATTGTGTGGTTGATAAGTTTAGCTCGCACGCTAATCTCCGTGTTTGGAAAAAGAGGGAGTTTTGAAAGGTCCTGCATCAGCACTAGACGATGCATGTCTAGCTTCGGATTAACCAGTCCGACCGCACTAGTCGCCTCAACGAACTGCACAGTCATCGCGAGCATCATCTCGTCGTCAAAAAGCGAGCGGACTTCGACAATGTATTCCGGGAAATGGTGCATAATCAAAATCTGGCTTCCTTCGACAGACGCAGAATTATTTGCAAGGATATGGTTTAATTGTGCAAAGATCTGCGAGACGGCCTTCGGGTAATTGCGAAGCTCGATGGAAATAGACTCGCGCTGCTGAAATTTGTCCCAGCAAGAGTTAATAAATCGCAGTATTGTGCCGCCACCTTTGAGTAGTTCTCGTACACTTGAACCGGCATCGGGATCATCGTAACGGGCCAAGAGACGTTGGAAGCAGTACACGAGCGGTCCAACGACATCTGGGTAGTTGAAGTGGCCGTCAATGTACTCGCCAAGCATAGACCGATCACGTCTACAAGAAGTTAGCTAAAAATAAGGTCTGCATCGCTGTCTAGAGATACTACATACCTCTCATTAACTGTAACAAGAATATGGGCTAAAGCCGCAAAAGCAGCATCCTCAAACCCCTTATCTCCCGCCTTCCAAATAATTATTCCAAACAGCGCATCAAGCGCTTCGCGAAGCAATTTGGAAATTTCACTAGGCTCAACATATTTGATCTGCTCCATCACAGAAATCAAAGGCTTGCCCGAGTCATCTTTTACATTGCGCATTATTCGCCAGCGGATTAACTTGTTGAGTGTTTCGTCAGATGAAAACTCGTTAGAGACTAGACAGCTGTCAATTTCGAGGACTCCGACTTGTAAACCGTTCACGTCGGAGATACGGATACTGCGCTTAGCATCCTTTATAATAACGTCGTCGCTCCATATTGGGAATTTGCCATGACCAATTGCCTTGCCGTCAGCAAGGTGCACGCGTACGTGGATATCGGCATTGCGCGCAAGCGGCGATAAGCAAACATTCTCAGAAAGTTTCTCGTCGCGAGAGACGACGGTAGATGTCCACATATCTAAAGGTTGGGCACCAGCGTGGCTGTGGAAGCGTAAAACAGAATCTTTGCTGCACGACAAGGTGACAAAGTACAGAGCCTTGCTGCTAAGCTCGGGCATTGGCCGTCCGTTTATATCAGACCAGTGGAAATGAACGCCACCGATTGTGAGGTAAAGCTCATCGCGGGGAATGGTGGTGGAGGCAGTAAAAAGCGTGCGCGGGTTACTTGCCAATCCGCTAAATAATGACGGCATTGATGCCGTCAGAGCTCTTGAGGTAGATGATTCAAACGCCCGAAGACCGACAACCACCTTATCAATCTTCGAAGCACGCTCACTATAGTCAACTCGTTAATATAGTATTCTCCACAAAAAGAGACAGGAAAAGTACTTACATTCCGTCGGCAACGCCGCGAACCAGACGCTCACGCAGAGAGCCCCAGCCATTCTTCGCAATTCCGTCCATGCCTTGACTCGAAGCCGAAGAGGTGAAGATGCGCAACGTCATATCGCGCTCGGTGTCGGCGACTTCACGCATGACACGTCCGATATCTACGACGCCTAAACCGACACCACGGCGGGCTTTGATTGTGTAGGATTCTAGGTGCTTTGTGTTAGACTATGTTGTCTATTAATGTGATAAGTTAGGCACCACATACCTGTCTTGTCGGCGGCTGTGACCTGAGTAGTCATGTAAATTGTCTCAAAGAGTTCAATGACAAGGAAGATATCATCACCCGCAACAGCGGGCGGAAGGTCGACAAACAATGCACGCTGCTCATTTTCCCCGCCATTAATTTCAAATCCTTCAGTAAGCAACCGAGACTTTGAGCTCAAGTATAGCTTAGCAAACATGCCATCGGTCCAAGTGCCCACAATCGACTTCATCCGCACCATTAAATGTAGCAATTCTTTCTTGCCCGAGATCTCAAGCACGGCTGCTCTAGAAGTGTGAAAGGCGGCAATACCATGTGTAGAAAGCGCCATAATTTCCTGGTCGCGGAAGAAAGAGATGAGGTTGTAGTCACCGACGCGCACGCGGCCGTCGAGTTCAGCACGCACGATGACGTCGCCGGAAAGCAGCTTGTTTCCACGCACAAGCAGCCACAATGCATTCTTAATACTCAGATCCCGTTCGGTAGCGGTGTAAAGATCGAGTAAGAGACGCTTATGGATATCAGAGAGGTCCGAGATCAGCGAGGCAATGGTGTTTAGCTTTGAGTAGTTGCGCGATGACGAGAAAAGCTGGTCGGTGTGTTTGGGGCACCATTCCTGTAGCGCATACTCGATTTCCTCAACTATTGGCAAAGCAGACTTTGAATTTGCGATGGTTGAACCATTCGAGTTTGTGGGAAGCAGTGCCTGATCGAGCGGGGAGGTAGCGGGGCCAGTGATGGATACGTTCGCAGCCGGGAACGATCCGACAAAAATGCGGATACGGTTTGAAGTTTTCGAGGAAGGAGAGGCAGATGACAGAAGGTAGCCTCTGTAAGAGACAGGTTCTAGAGCAGGCGTCTGCTCAAAGATGTAGACGGCGTCGCCGAGACGCAAGGTGAGGGCCGAGAGGGCCTCCATTCCCGCGGGAGTATAGGGCGTCTTTGCCACGGCGAGCAGGCCGGTGGAAAGAGGACACCACTCGTCCATTGCTGCTAGAGAAATAGAGAGCGCGACGGAGACGAAGGCAGGAAGTGCTTGAAATGCGGAAGGGAGTGACAGAGCAGGAAGAGTGGGAAGAAGAAGAAGAGGATCTGAGCGGAGACAGGTCACAAAACAGCCCCTGGCATCGGCGCGGCTGCTCACAGACTCGTCTAGCTCAGTGTACCCGCCGTCTCTTCTCGCTCCGTGCTGCTGCTCTGCACAACGGACTGGCGGTTGGCTTCCACGACTGCTCACTATTTCTGTTGAAGCCGAGTACACAGCTATTGCGGCTTAGCAGAGGCGAGTAGCTACTCGTCAGAGTTTCGCCAGTCGACGCGCAAAACTTTTTAAGTCTGAGCAGCGAACAAATGCACCCGGCTATTACATACAAATATAAACCATGTCTGCAATGATGCAAGATTGTATTACTGCGCATACCAAGCACATCAGCAAGTTAAAAAGAAAAAGAACAGAAACTGACTGCAAGATAAAGTATAAAGAGATGATTGGTATTAAGCCCGGCTCACAACTCTAAACAGCTCCACGGAAAGCCTTCGTTGACCAAAGTCGTCTGATTCGCGCCCTCTGATTTTCTTTCTCTGGCCATTTCCGGTCTCTTGCGCCTTTGGCCTACTCGCTTCTCTAGTGCCTACGTCAATTGCTCGTTGCGTTCTCTTCATTGTCCTCCTTGCTCCTGTTGTCCATCCTCGAACAGCTCTAACTGTCTTCTAGATCTAACCCTAACCAGATGCAGCGCTGTCCTCTGAGCGGCCAGGACGTTGTCTGTCAATCCAGCCTCGTTCATTTCGTTGTCATGAAATCCCTTCTTCGTGCCGTCTTTTGCTTCAGCTCGTTTGACATAAAATACATTATTCTCATATACCGCTTCAGAATAAAACTGGATATCTGTCGCCTTGCTCCCACAACACCTGCCGCCAACTGACTCCCGCCGCCCATCGCTGTTCCCGCCATACTTCCTTCACCACACTCCACGCTCGACTCCAGCCTCCAAACCCGCCCTTTGCGACGCTCTCCTCAAATGTTTGTCTAAATACCTCACGACAGTTCATCATCCTACCGAGTCCCACCTCGATTCCGCTCTCGGCGCTTGTCACGTTGGCAACAATCACCAGCGCCCATGCAATCGTGCGCTCAAGCTCCTGTCCGTTCATCTGCTCTTCCTCGTCAGAAACACTGTGGCTCGGCGTCTCAAGCATATACGGCTCGGGCACTAAATACTCGGAAACAAGAATCTTTGTAAACCGCTTCACTAGTGTCCTTACTTGTTCACTCTCGCGCGCCTCGACTAGCAACTGACCGCGCTGGCTCTCTTCTTTGGCCATCAACTCTGGATCGCAAAACACTGCCAGATAACTCTGCACCGCAAGTTTCATTAACTCCGAGCATCTTTGCGTGGTTGTACGCTGACTATCCAGTTCAACTACGTACGCATTCAAGTACGCCGCCGCGTTCTCGAGCCGAAGTGCAATATAGGTACTGCTGACCGAAAACGCTGAGAGTTTGCGCTCGCCATCTTGACTCGGGCTTGTCCAAAGCTTTTCTTTCTGCGCTGCATTTTTTTGCCACAGTGCACACTCAAGCTCGGCAAGGCGCGACAAGACGAGCAAGAGCGGCGTCGATATCGGGAGCCCAGTAGCAATCCCGGTTCGGAATACTGTTTCACCCGTAATAGTATGGCAATCAAGCATCTCGCTATAAGTGGAGGCCAAAATCGGAGGCTGCAGGAAATGCGTGGCAGTAAGGATATCAGCGTGTACTGTATGTGCGGTGACGATCCTGATCGGGATACTCTCGTTTGTTCGCCGATCAACAGAGAGCAATCCGAAATGCGTAATAAGATTTAGCAATGTCTTGAGCGTCTCTGCATCATGCGAACCCAGGACTCGAGCAAGAGTAAAGACATTCCAACCAAGAACCATAACACGCTCGAGGTCTGCCAGGGGAAGTGTCGGAAGAAGCTGACTACTAAAGTCAGAATCAATGCTGGAGCGAATCTGGGCCGGAGGATTGTCTTCCATAAGCATATTTGCCTCGGCGGCGAATTTGGAGGTGCCTGCCGATAGAAAGGCGACATCGTCAATGGTTATTGTGCCCGAGCTAGCATAATTGGCAAGCGCACATCCAATAGCACAGACACTTCGCCAGACATACGGATCATGAGACACGATATTGTACACAACGGTCTGAAAATCGACCAGGTCATCGGCTTGCAGGAACAGTCCAGGAAACAGAATACGGGCCGCCATGCGGAAATAGACAATGACGTACGCCAGTTGCCGAGCCGGTTCAGAATGCGCAGAATAGATCGTTGGCGAGACTACGGAGACATGTGCTTGAAGGGCGGGGAGCGGTGACAAGACAGAGTCGAAGTCAAGACTGTCGACATCGACAGATAGAAACTGAGGTGCTCGGCTGACGTGAGACGGGTGGCAAAAGGAAGGCACGGTTGAGAAAGCAGCAAAGGTGTCAGGGACACTAATGTCCGACTCGGACGACGCCGAAGGTAGCGGTTGTGCAATATCAGCATCCTCTGCAGCGGGCAAAGTCGATGCTGATGACGCAGCAGCAGTACGAGCCGCACAGCGCCGTTTGATAGTGGCCCGAATTTGGACGGTAAGGTCTCGGGCGGCGCGTCTGCGGTCTTCGATAGAGCGCATGTTTTCGGGGCACTCGCCGTAGTTGCAGTGGATGTCTAGGCGTTCGCAGGTAAGACAGCGAGGTTTGCGGTTATCGCACTTTTTGCGGCGGACGCGGCATTGCCAGCAACCTGCGGGCAAACTCAGAGATGAGAGAGGGGTTCATGAAGAGAGGCGAGGGAAGAAGACAGAAAAGGCACATACCGGTTCGCGAACGGGAGATGGAGGCACGGCGGCGGGAGGCTGCTGGCGCAGTGGCAGGCGCAGGCGCAGGAGCAGCAGCGGCGACGGCGGCTGCTGGAGGACAAAGGAGTGAGCTGTCTACGCAGTATGGCAAGGGCATCGTGGAGCCGACCGGGGCGGCGAGGGCCATGGGGTGCAGCTGTTGCAGATGCAGCTGCCTCCAGTGCCAGTCAGCCGAGATGGTCATGGCGGAGTACGAGTACAGCGCCGGGTCGGACGCGAACGGGCTGAAGACGGAATCCGAGTCTGCGGCCGGCGGGTGCGGGCACTGGCCGGCGGGATGGCAGTCGCGGTCGGTGTCGGTGGAGGACGTATCGTACATTTCAGATTTGGCGGGCGCAGGCGGTGAGTGGGCGGAGAAGGGCGCGGGGCCGGCCAGAGACGGGCTAAATACTGCTCGGGCGCTGGGGCAGGCGCGAGTTGCGGCGGCGGGCGCGAGGCTCGTGCGACGCTGGCCCCTGAGCGCGATGGGCATGTGGCCAGGGCCGTCGGGGTTTGGGCTCGCATGCGCTGTTCTGTTGGGGACGGCCGGCGCGGGAGGAGGCGCGAGCGAGCTACTGCGATTACAGACAAACTATGGTATTATTGACTATTCCACACCCACACAACTGCGCCCAGAGCAGCCCGGTCGCGGCGACGGCACCCGAAGCGAGCTGCCAGCAAACACTCGCTAGCGCCGGCGCCAGAACTCTAAGCGCGAACTCTAACGGCGATAGAGTTCTGCGCCCGAGCCAGCGCAGACCTCGGACGAAACCGCCAGAGCTCACGAGAACGCAAGGTCGAGGCGGCGCTGGAGATGCTCGCCGGCGGTCAGCACGCGGCCGTCGACGACCGTGCGGCGGATCTCCGCGTTGCGCTGCTCCTTCGCGCTCTTGTTCTCCGGCGCGTCCCTGCCTTGCTTCGCTATCGCCTCCGCAATGACGCGGCTGGGAATGGGCTCCAGCAGGACGTCCGACACGGGATGCACAAAGTACGCCATCGAGTAGCGGTCCTTGCCCGTGCGTTGGGCGGCGGCCGCAAAGCGCACGCGGTGGTAGGCCGAGCGCAGCACTCCGCCGAACCAGAAGCTGAGCTGGTCTACAACAACAAAATCGCATCAGCACTCAGCACTCACTCCAGGACATGCACAATCACAACACTCACCGGCAATGTTCACCACTATCGGCGCGCACTCGCCCGGCGCTCGCGGGCCCAGAGCCGGCACCGCAAGCCACTCGCCCGTGACGGGCGACAGCACCTCGAGCCCCGACTGGCCTTCGCGCTGGAAAAGCAGCGTCATCGAGCCCTGTGATTTAGCGTCTCGTTAGCAATTCTCTATCTCTGCGCTGCTCGTTCGTCTCACGTCTACCCGCACTCACGTAGTCTGTGTGGGCGCCCGCCCGGATCTCGTCCTCGGGACCCTCGACATCGGCCATTGCCGGATAGTGCAGAATCCGCAGAGTGCATCCCCCTGGCCGGTCGATCGCGTGACGGCTCGAGAGCCAGCCCGGCTCCACCTCGAGCGCAAGACCCAGCGCCTCGAGAAGTCGCTGCGCCAGCAGATGGCAGCGCTCGGTGAATAGCGCAATCGTCTCCCGCGAGTCGGCAAACGTCGGCGGCAGCGGCTGCACTTTTGCGTCTGCGTTCGCGGTCTCTGCAAACGGCGCAAAGTTGAACAGTCTGCAAAAGAAGTAACATCACGCGACATTAGCAATCAAACCTCTTTGCCTCTCCCTCTCATCGGCATTCACTCACTCTTTTGGATCGCCTTTCTTCTGCCCGTTCTCGCGCCTGTCGACGTCGAGCCTGTTACCTGTAACTTAGCACTGCGCCATACTGCTTCTTTCTTCAAACACACACACGCACCCTTCCTGCTTGAAGCTCGAATAGCCTCTGTTCTTCGTAATCGGAAACTTCTGCTTCTCCTCAACCGGAGTAGCAAAAAACTTCTCCGCCTAAAATAAATATCCTCCAAGTCAGCGACGCCAATCCCCGCATCTCAATCTAAACAGAAATAATCACTAACAAGTCCAAACACCTCGTCAACTTCCTCCTGCGTCAATCCGCTGCCTTCTATAAAAAAAAATCCAAGCGTAGACGCTGCCTCGTATAGCTTCTGGCCAATGACGGCCTCGCTGTCGGACGACAGGTCAATCACCGGCAACGAATTCTCTAGGCTCGGCATCTCAAGACCTTTCAATAACGTACTACTGATAAGACAAATACTTTAGTATACAGCCAAATAAAGACTGCCAGCAATACAATATCCTATAATATAGCCATTGTGTCAGTACATGACCGAATAACCTTCATACCTTCATCATCTCCCACAAACATAATTACCTCTACAGTCGCTGCGGTTGGTGAACAGTCGCAAAGGTGACTCGTTCCGACGCCGCGCTCCACCTTCGTCGATAAGCCCAGCTGCAAAACCCCAACCCAATGCCGCAAGTCACGTGCATATTTGAGCTGGGCAGAGGACATGAGAAAAACTTCGTAGTCAGGAAAGACCGGCACCGCAGAGCCGATTTCACTAGTTTGGGGCAAATGAGCACTGATTTTACATTAGAAGCAGTATTAAGCGCTGTTTGAAAGCTTTACATTGTGTTTTTAAATGTCAAGCAACGACCGACGCGGCGACGGATCATCGCGCGGACGCGACTCGTTCAGAGCCCGCGGTGGATCCTCGCGAGGTGGACGGTCGAGCTCGGGGCGTGGTCGAGGGCGCGGCGGGTTTACTAGAGGAGGCCGAGGCGGGATAGCTAGAGGTGGGCGTGGCGGACTTACTCGAGGAGGACGCGGTGGTGTAAGTAGAGGCGGACGCGGTGGGTCGTTTTCTGATACTAGACCGCAGCGAGGACGACCAAAGGAGATCGTCTTTGATCCGTCAGCTAGAGAGTGTGTGTGTCTTTGTCTTGTCGGTCTTTTCTCCCACTGACGAGTGTTTGATGATTATAGAGAATATTTGACTGGGTTCCATAAAAGAAACGTCGAGAGACGCGAGAAGGCTGTGGCTAAAGCGGTTGCTAATGAAAAGGAAGAGCGCCGCGAAGAACGAAACGCTATTCGGCAGCAACGGAAAGCTGAGCTTGACGAACGCGTTGAGTTTGCAAAGAATTTATATAATGGTGCGCTATAAAAATCCTGCGCATTATCTATACAGACTGTTCACTGACTATGTATAGAGCAAGGATCAGAGTTGGCTTTGGGTTACGATTCAAGCGACCAGTCTAATGACGAAAACGAACTCGAAGCAGAGGAATGGAACGGCATCCAAGACGATCCACTGAGCGCTTCACCGAGCGCGCCGGCCGAAAACACAGTCAACGGAATCCTCAAAACTGGGAAACGCGTAGTTCAAACCTACGACGCAGCATTCACAGAAGAGGCTAACGAGGATGCCGGCGAGGATGCAACAGCAGTAACCACTGTCGAGATTGAAAATTTTGATGTTGAAACTGAAGTTGATAAACCAAAGCCGCGAGTCAAAGAGTTTCAATCTGATGAAGAGATTCTACATAAGAGTTTGTTGCGCGCTGCGTTATATGCCGAGCGAGTGAAGAAGATCAACAACGGGATACCAGTACCTCCTAAACCGTCCAAGCTGAAGAAAAAGAAGTTCAGGTACTTGACTTCACACGAACGGAAAGCGAATGTCACCAAAGAGCGAACGAAGATCAGACGGATCACCAAGTAACTGGCGTGTTTTATATATATATATAATCAACATATATAATCATGATATTCAAAGACTTGCGATGCTATCTCCGCCCTCACTAGATCTCATTTTCCCACACGCGCCGTCCACACCAACTAACAGCCCCAGTACCGCATTACTGCTAACTAATCAGTATTACAATTTGTAAATCATCGCCCTACTAGTAGCCTGCCGCCCGCTGCCAGCGGCGCGTGGGGGATCCGATGCGTCGGATGACTGCACGGGCCGTACCCAAACCCTCGCTCAGTTTTTCCACCCAATCCTGAGGCTCAAATAAAAGAGTCCCCCGGCCAGGCCGTGCTTCTCACTTTGCTATATGATAAGTTTCTCAAAGTCGAGCAACTCCGATTTCATATAAAGTTACCAGCATACTTACACACATTATTTCCGCAATGCTAAAAGCTTTCGCGCCGACAAAGACATCCTGCCGTTTGGTGCAGACCGGTGCCCGTGCCGCCGTCTACCGACAGACCGTGTTTGCCGGACAGTTCCGCCGTGGAATGGCCACCGAGTGTATGTGATTGTTGTCGATGAGAACGTCGGATTGAATGCTGATCTGCTGGTGTAGCTGACGAGCTTGATCTTGTTGTTATTGGTGCCGGTCCGGGTGGATACGTTGCTGCCATCAAGGCTGCTCAGCTTGGACTCAAGGTATGATCGGCTTCGATAGTTTAATGATTGCTGCGGCACATGACGCCGTATTTGGGGCATGGATCTGATCGTTACGAAATCTATAGACTGCCTGCATTGACAAGCGTGGTCCTCCGGGAGGTACTTGCTTGAACGTGGGATGCATTCCTTCCAAGGCTCTCCTTAACAATTCACATTTGTATCACGAGATTCTCCACGACACGAAGAAGCGCGGTATTGACGGTACGTGATCAAATCAAATCATGGGTTGTGGTGGTAATTAGGAAGATCTAACTGGAAAGTCTAGTCGGCGACGTCAAGCTTAACTTTGAACAATTCATGAAGGCCAAAGACGACGCCGTCACCGGTCTCACTCGCGGTATCGAGACCCTCTTCAAGCAGAACAAGGTCGACTACTACAAGGGCTCAGGCAAGTTCCTCGGCCCCAACGAGATCGAAGTCACAGGCAACGAAGGCGAGCGCTCGGGCGTGCTCAAGGCTAAGAACGTCATCATCGCGACCGGGTCCGAGGCCACTCCGTTTCCTGGCATCGAGATCGACGAAAAGAAAATCGTGACTTCGACCGGCGCCATCGCGCTCGAGAAAGTGCCGGAGAAGATGGTGATCATTGGCGGCGGTATCATTGGTCTCGAGCTCGGATCGGTCTGGAGCAGACTCGGTTCCCAGGTCACGGTGGTCGAGTACATGAACGCCATCGGTGGTGCCGGTATGGACGCCGAGTTCTCAAAGAATATCCAGCGCTCGCTCGGAAAGCAGGGTCTCAAATTTAAGCTGGGAACCAAAGTTCTCGGCGCCGAGGTTGTTGGCGATGGTGTCGCCGTCAAGGTCGACTCGGCCAAGGGCGGAAAGGAGGAGACGCTTGATGCCGACGTTGTCCTGGTTGCTATCGGCCGTCGGCCATATACCGAGGGTCTCGGGCTCGAGAATATCGACATCGACGTCGATGAGCGGGGCCGGTTGGTTATCGACCAGGAGTACCGCACAAAGTACCCGCACATCCGCGTGATTGGTGACGTTACGTTTGGCGTCATGCTTGCCCACAAGGCGGAGGAGGAAGGTATCGCTGCGGTCGAGTACATCAAGTCCGGCCACGGCCACGTCAACTACGGCGTCATTCCCTCGGTCATGTACACCCACCCCGAGGTTGCTTGGGTCGGTATGACTGAGGAGCAAGTCAAGGAGCAAGGCATCGCCTACAACGTCGGCAAGTTCCCATTCGCAGCCAACTCTCGCGCCAAGACCAATCTCGACACCGAAGGCTGGGTGAAGTTCATTTCCGATAAAGAAACTGACCGTATCCTCGGCATCCACATCATGGGTCCTAATGCCGGTGAGATGATTGCCGAAGGCGCGCTCGCTATCGAGTACGGTGCTTCATCTGAAGATATCGCTCGCACTTGCCATGCTCACCCTACTTTGTCCGAGGCATTCAAGGAGGCCGCTATGGCGACTTATGGAAAAGCCATTCACTTTTAATTCACTTTTTCTTTTTTTCTGAGACCGTTTGTATTTAATCTTGTGTGTGACGAGAAAGATAGGAGGGCAACCGAGCTGGCTTACCAAAAAAAAAGAAAAAAAATATGACGTTATAGATTATTGTCTATCTTGAATAAGTGTGATGCCGTAGATTCCAAAACACGATTAATTAAAACAAAGAGGCGAATGAATTTGGTGTTCATTCTGATGAAAGAAAAAAAAGGACTTAAAAACTAAATTATAAAATCACATATGTACAGAAATCCCTATGATACAAAACTATAATGGAAATAAAGCGCTAGATCTAATGCACATTCTTCATCTCTATAAACTGAAGAAAGCAGGTGTATTGAAAAGAATTTACCAAAACATAAGAAGACATTAATCCTTGGCTCGGATATCCGTCATTGCGATAGGAACCCGCATTCCCGAACCAGTCGCGCGGATCCATTCGGTTTCGATCCGGAGAAACAACCAGATCCAGCGGCGGAAAAGTTCCATGATTTCAAGAATAAACACTCCGCCTTCGAAATCGTTGAAGAAATATAAATGAGGAGAGAGTTTGAGACTCCATGTGAAACTAGAAAGAGCACTGGTTAGAATAATCATCGCCGTGAACGAGGTGTAAAAAAATAAAAAGCAAAAACATACCGAAGTCCGAGATCAAGAACGGCTGCTAGGTAATAAAACGAAGCCGGGAAATAAAGAACGGGCCGTAATCCTTTATTTGCCATTTCCGGTCGTCGCCATGCGGGCGTGAAAAACGACAAATCCCAATCCCGTTGCACGTCCCAATAAAACGAGAAAAGCGAATTGGCAAGCATCGACAAGATCCATAGATCGTAAATCACAAGCGCACCCATATACGTTGCGCCTTCGGATTTGTCGTATTTGTGTTTGACTACCGAGAGAATGATGACGGGGAATGAAGTCGAGTATTTCAAAGCGTTGAGCAGATGATTGTAATCAAGCATGCCTGACCGAAAGAAATCCGTCAGACATTGGCGTAACCGGATTAGATACGGAATACAGATTATACACGGCGCAACCCACTCGCCGCCACAGGTTCGGTCCGGTATAGCAGCTACCGAGCGGCCGCAGAGGACCATGCAGACCATGATCCATCCATCGGCGAGAACTTTGGAGTACGACGTAAGCGCGTCGGCGGCGATGATATCCGCAAATCGATACTCGGCATCTAGACCGCCTAGCAAAATCCGCTTCACTGTAGCGATAAACCGGTTTCGACTTGAGCGATGGCCGTGATGTCCCGGAAACATGAAAATTACGGGTATCGAAGCAAAGCAAAGAAACGGCAGGATATCACAGCCGAGGACTGTGAATGAAATATCGTGATTGCTAGCTACCCAAAGCAATGCTGTCGCAGCACTGTAGACAATCACTAGCATTGTGCCAATTTCGTATACGGTCTGATATAACGGTGGTGAACCGTTATTCTGTTGAAACCGCAAGATGGACTCGACATTGATCTGAAGACGCGTCAGGACGTGGAGAACAATGGCCCATCCCCAGACACCTATACACAAAAACCCCGTCAGATCAGTCATCGTAGTCACACATTATCGTTCTTGCGAGTCAGAGGCAATACCTATGATAATAGTCGCGACTACGCGATACGGCAGCGGGAAGTATGCACTGAACAGCTCGTCGGTGATGGAACTCGTGCCGACGTCCGCGATGTCAGCAACCGCACTATTGGCGAAAGCAGAGGCGGGTTCAACAGCAGCCATCGATGCTCAAACATGCACAAAGAAAACAGAGAAATATGGCGAACGCGTAGATGTTGCCCGCAAGTTGAAGACGCAAGATTCCGAGGTCGCGTGAAGAAAACAGACGGTGTTTGTTTGTTCGACTTTACTGAGCCCTCGACATCCCAAAGCCCACGAGATACCAGGCGCAAATCCAAGCAGACGCAAGACGAGCAGTAACCAAACGCGACGATTGCCGGCGAACAAAACAAGAACCTCGACTGGGATGCACGCAGCTGTTGCAGCCAGCTCTTTTTTGGGCCGCGCACTGGCCGCGTCCGCATCACTCTTGCCACTAGCCGCTTCGGGCTGAGCCGCAGTTATTAAGGTTCCAATTACGCACCAGACCCTTGCGAGCTGTCAGCCCGGCCTCGGCTTGGGAGGGGGCAATGATCGCCCCGCGAAGAGTTGAGCTGCTGGTGTGTGTGTACGGGCTGAGGAAATGGCTGGGGATAGGAAAGACGAGGGACAGTCGCCGTTTGTGTTTGCTTCGGCTGCCGATATAAGTGAGTTGACTGCAGTATCTGAAGTTGCAGTTGCAGCGGTTTGGCTGATCTGATCTTAACGTAGTTCGCGCCAACCAGAAGGACGAACATGTCAAGGGCGAATTGCAGGAGAAGCTATCGAATGCCTTGCGTACAGTTATCGGTATGTTTTTGCTTCTGTTTGACTTGATAAAGGCGCTAATATCGTGTAGGATCACGAAGTTTACACGAGTATGGAGCTGAGGTATCGCTGCTTTCTGGACTGATATACCTCGGACTTACAACCTGTCTGGGCACGCGATCAATGGGAGAAGAATACTGCGATATATTCTACGTGACTAAAGATTTAAAGTCAAGGCCAAAGTTGAAGGTGTGTCGCGTTTGAACTTGGTTTTCTGACCCAATGAAATGCTAAATAGGATCCATAGCGA
This sequence comes from Myxozyma sirexii, assembly GCA_030568315.1. NCBI lineage: Eukaryota > Fungi > Ascomycota > Lipomycetes > Lipomycetales > Lipomycetaceae > Myxozyma > Myxozyma sirexii. The sequence continues at coordinate 150,487 of JAJLTT010000028.1, forward strand.
CGCCTAGGATTCGTGTTGACAAGTACATTAATTCCATATCTGCTCAGCAAGAAACTTCCCAAACTACGCAAAGAGATACGTCGTGCATTAGACCAGATACAGACAGACAATGCAGATGAGAAACAAACGAGCACGAGGGCAAAGATCAAGGCGCAGCTGAAGCGCCTCGTGCTTAGGAACCTCTCGTTGTTGACGTCGGGAGAAGCTTTTGCATCGGTCCATCTGGCTTTGTTTTACTGTTATGGATCGTATTATGATTTCGCTAAACGAATCTGGGGATTACGATATGTAAGGATTCATAACCAGAGTCCAGACTTTTTGAGATAAGACTGCTGATCAGCTAATTTTTCTATAGATATTTCCTCGGCAATTACAAAATAGCGAGCAGAGACCAGGTTACGAGATTCTGGGATTACTTCTTGCGGTCCAGCTAGCAATCAAACTAGGTCGTGAAATCGCATCAATAGTTCCGTCACGCACTTCCGAAAGCAATAAACCGGTCGTCGCAGTTCAAAGCGCAAAGCGCAAGACAATAGATTTGTCCGACTCCTCGCTGATGCGATATATCCCTGAATCATCCCGGCGGTGTCCCTTATGCTTGTCCTATCTCACTGATCCGACAACGACGCCCTGTGGACACTTGTTTTGCTGGGATTGTATATCAGAGTGGTGTGGTGAGAAGGTATGTGATCTACTGGCGGTCGTTTAAGAACTGTTAACTAATTTACTCATATTAGTCTGAATGTCCATTATGTCGGCAACCAGCCAAAGAACAGAATTTGCTGCTGCTGGCCGCCTGAAATGGCATAATGACGATGACGATATATTTCAGAACCGCGCATTGTTTAATTAGTCACGTGGTCGCTTAAGCGCGCGTCTAACGAGCCGCAATGGCTCCAACATTTTATTCATTATATTCGAAAAGATAGATACAAAACAAAACCTCCGACGCCGTCTAGCAAATAACCCAGGTCAAAAATATACAAAACAATCGATAGCAAATTATACAAATTATCCAGAATAGCAATAAAAGATAAGTAAAATAGGGAGAGTATAGCCAAGCAGGAAACCAAAGCACTCTCAACTCAGTATCCAAATAAAAATTCACAAAAACCCTGCTTTCAATTATACAAGTCTGTTGCGCCAGTTGATGTTGCTTCGGCACAGTTTAAATCATTCCCAGGCTGCGGTCGGCGTAGTGTCCAGGAGAGCGTCCACGAACGACAATGCCCGAGGTGCTGATTCTCTGCAGCTCGACGTAGGTGGTTCCGGCGCGAGAGGTGAACACGCCTGAACCCACGGCACCAGCACACTCCTGAGGGTCAACGGTAGCGTAGAGGATAGTCACAAGCCGAAACATCTGCTGGGAAGTGTTCTTGCGCCCGTTGTTCGCGGTCGCATGCTTGAACTGGATGCGCTCGAAGATAGCCATTTCGGGCGTGTGGTCGCCGCTCTGGTTGGCATCGACAGACTCTGAATCAGCGCTACTGCTGCCGGTCGTGTAACCACCTGTTGTTGATGCTGCAGTCGAGTCGTCATGCGCTTCAAAGTGACTGTAGCCAGCGCCATTCTCCGGCTGCGGTTGGTAAGCCAGCGGAACGCTGCTTGCATGCAGCGGCGGCGGCGGTGGCGGGGGCTGCTGAGTACGACCACCGCTGAACGTAGGCGCAACACCAACAATAACAGGAGTGCGCTGTGGCCCAGCGTCACGCTTAGCAGTATGCTGCACCAGCTCGACAGGCTTGCCACTGACCTCGTCCTCAGCCTGGATGTGAAAAGCAAAGCCCTTGACACGCACGGTGCGCATCGAACCATCTCGCAGCTCGACGACAGTGTAGAACGCGTGCGTGCTGACGCCGGTAGAAAAGCCGGTGGGCGAGACACGCGGGATAGGCAGGACGGAGAGGGGCAGATCGAGGACGACACTGGCCATGACGACGAAGTAGTTGCGGCGGTAGGCGAGCCAGCGGCCGCCTTCGTGGCGCAGGCCCCGAGGCACGTAGGAGCGAATGGTAGCCTGGACGGCGTGCAGGTTTGCGTGCGGAGGGTGCTGCATGAAGCCGTCGAAGGACGGCGAGCAGAGGAGCGGGCGGTTGGTTCTGGGAAAGACGAACTGCGAGTGCTGGTCGGCGGACGGGATGTCTGCGGAGAAGGGCAGCTCCCTGAAGGAGGGGATCGAGCAGTCGGCCATGAGCTGGGGTTGCGGGCAGGCGAGGATGGGAGGCAGGCAGTGCGCCGGGGCAGGTTCGAGGACTGCGTGGTGGAAGGGCGAGAAGCTGAGCGAGGGCATGGCTGGACGGGGGCGGCGCGGGACGGAAGAAGAGAAGGAAGACGGCAGAGGAGGGGGCGAGGCGGTTGCTTTATAGCGAGCGTGGCAGAGAGGAAACCACTTAAGCCCGAATGCGGAAGGCGCACACCAAACCGGGCGCGCGCTGGCCTGGGACAGCCGTGGCCGCGTCGCGCTCTCGCCGGGCTCCCACACGCGCGACTGCTGTGCTGCGCGCCGGCGAGAGCAGCGGCAACCAAGCAGCGTTTGATTTCTGCAGCTTTGAATGCCGTAAGACGCGTGCAAACACTCGTTCGGCGCGCTGTTCTGTCCGCCGCGAGCCCGCGACCACTGCTCGCAGCGCCCGCGTGAGGCAGCACCGACTACCGCTTCGGGCACTAATTGCACTGAAACAGCACCACTCTATTTGCGCCCCTTTCTCGCTGCAGCGCCGTCTTCGTCTCTGCTCTCGCGACTCTTGTCCTCTGCTGCATCCCCGACACCCGCATCCCGGCCCTCTTCCCGCTTCCGGCCCGGCCCTGCCCTGTTCCAGCTGTTCCAGCCTGGCCTGCAATGCATTGCCCTGCCTAGGCATCGCGTGCTCTCGTCCGCTTCCGGCAGCCGCGGGGTCTGCTCCTCTCCAGCGCTGTCCGGTCCCGAGGAACCGTGGCGGCCAACTGCTCTCAAACGACCGCTAGCATCTTCGGCGCCGCACGTGACTCGGCACTT